>VYZP01026583.1:11499-49898 GCA_013400635.1 Hypocryptadius cinnamomeus
GGGCAGGCAGCAGTGGGGCCGCATTTGCAGGCAGGGACGTTTTGCAGCCTGTCGGCCGGGGAGAAAACTTTCCAGAAAGGCTGGAGGGGGGAAAACAGGGCCCTGCTGGTGGTGCGCGCCCGCCCCGGCGCCTTCGCGGGGGAGGCGGCGGGCGGCCCGGCGCCGAGGCCTGCGCGCCGCCCGTCCTGCAGGGCCCGAGCACCCGCGGGCAGAGCAGCGGTGCTGCCGCGGAGGGAGGGAGCGGCCGCCTTGCCCCGCCGCCCCTGGAGCTCCCGGGTCGCGGGTCGTTCGCCGCGGCTTTTCCTTGTGTTCACGGTGCAGAAATGGAGTTTCTTACGTTGTCTCCTCCCCTCTTAAATTTATAATGGTGGAACTACAAACTGCGCACGGCTGGAAAAGTTACAGCTCTTCTAAACTCGATCTGAAGTTACAGTTTAACGATTGGCTCGGGTCGTTTTTTGTTTTGTTTTGTTTTTTTTTTCCCTGAGCATGCGTTATGGTCAAGTAAAGGGAGTGTAAAAGTGTCTGCAAAATCGGTACATACATCGTAACGATTTTGTTTTTTCTTGAGCTCTGATTCATATGTTTGATATTCGGACTTACCGAATGTTAGGCTAACGCTGTTCTTTTTAGGGTGTATTTTTATGAATATTTATGTGAATATGAGTATGCAAGTAAATAACCAGCTGAAGAATTGAAGATAAAAGGTTGTTGTTTTTTCGGGTTTTTTTGTTTGGTCGCNATGTAAACGCGCGCGGATGATCAGGTAGCTGCGGCTCGTCTGCCCCTATGTCGGCAGAGGGGACCGGCGGTGTTTGGCACCTGGAAAAGTTCTGTTCCCAGCCGGAGGCGGGGGTGGGCGGCACAGCGCTGCTGCAGCCAGCTGCCGGGCGGGGCCGGAGGGCAGCGGACGCCGTCCCCGGGCCGCTGCGGGGCAGAGGCGGGAGGCAGCGGCGGCGGCGGCGGGGGGAGGATAGGAGGGTGGGTGGCCTTTCTCGTCCCTCCGCCTGTGCAAGCGGCGGCGGATCAGGAAGTCACCGCCGCCACACACAGGCGCACAGACATGNGAGCATGCGTTATGGTCAAGTAAAGGGAGTGTAAAAGTGTCTGCAAAATCGGTACATACATCGTAACGATTTTGTTTTTTCTTGAGCTCTGATTCATATGTTTGATATTCGGACTTACCGAATGTTAGGCTAACGCTGTTCTTTTTAGGGTGTATTTTTATGAATATTTATGTGAATATGAGTATGCAAGTAAATAACCAGCTGAAGAATTGAAGATAAAAGGTTGTTGTTTTTTCGGGTTTTTTTGTTTGGTCGCGTTTTTTGCCGCTGTAAGTGTTCTGCATGCTTTCATTGAAGAATTGATCTGGGGTCTACGACACGGCGTTATTCCGTTTGCATTCTCTCCTGTTTTGCTTTAACTTTCTGAAGTGTTAAGTGGTTTTAAACACAGACCCTAAGACCCAAACGATAAACACTGTACCAGAATTTAATTCCTTTGGTAGTGTACCAGTTACTTGTTCGGGGAGGGGCAGTCTCCTCTGTGCAAGTTACTATTGTTGTGCAAATACGGACACACTTTCTCTTTGGGAACCTAATTGCCCTATTACTGTCTCTGACTTTGTTTCTTTTGTCCTTTTGTGATTCTAAGGAAAAAAGTAGTGTGTCAGAAGGATAGGGTTGCCTCAAGGCACGTTTTTATGTCTATATATGTATATATATCAGTAATAGAAAGCAAAAAGACTGTATGGATAGTGAGCTTTTAAAATTTAAAGTGGATCATTCAGCATGTGTGGACTTGCGAGAGGTGAGAGTATATCTTCATTAAAAACATTATTTCTCCCATGAGTTATTTCTCAGCTTTAAGGCTGGTATTTCTGTGGTATTGCATGGAACATTTGCCGAAAGAGTGTGTTCAAAGCAATTTTAGATCTTTTGTTCGTTTCTGAAGTAGTCTATGAACGTTTCTTGTCAAGTTTGAAAAGTGCTTTCAACAACACCTGAGGCTTGAAAATTGACAGGAGAAAAAGTTCTTCAGCTTGCACACCTATATTACATATATTCGTGACAAAGGTGTGTTTGAAATTACTATCTCCATACATATTTTTCTCAGTTTTTGTTGGACTTTTGAAGTTAAGGTCAAAATGTGCACAGTAGCAACTTAAAAAGTGTCTACACTTCGCCTCTGTTTTGTCATCCTGATGAGTAATATTGCTGTGAACTACAAGTGATTCTGTTCAGAAGGAAACTCCTCATTCTTTGTATGATTTAGAATATTTTTGCAAATTACTCAACAAAATGTCTATTACATTTCTGTGTGTTTCCTGCTTCTGTCAGAATTTTCTTGTGTAATAGGTGTTTCTTGGACCTCCATCACTTTTGGACTTTATCGGATTAGGTTGGGGATTTTTTTGATTCTCTGCTGGAATAGTAAATACAACATTATGGCATAAAAATCACTTGTCATAAAATTGGCATTAGAGAAAAGCGCATGTCTTATTTCCAAGATAAAATAGAGAAGGATGAATAAGGGAAGGAAGTAAAGCTTTCTTAAACACAGCTTTTATAGTTTGTAAATACAGTAGAATGAGAAGGCTAACACTGAAAATTGTTTTGTTTGTTTCTGACACGTGTACAAAGTTATTAGGCGTTAACATTTTCCTGTTTGTCTCGGTTAGCAGAGAATATTTCCTATTTATCACTTCAGAGTTTGAATGCCTAGGTGGATCATTTAGAGACAGGACATTGGAGAAGGTGTTAAAATGTTAAGTTTGTTTTTACAAAAAATATATGTTTTAAATACAAGTAACTTGTATTTAAAACAATTTTCTCCCTTCTTCCTCCTCTTCTTTCCTGTTTAAGTAAAGCCGAGGCCTGTCGATAATATGGTGCATTCCTTTTCTTCTGCCTGCATCTCTTACGGCTTTTTATTTAGAAACAAATGAGAAGACAATGTTCAATAACTGTGGCTAATGCCTGTAGTAAAGCTCACAGTATGAAAACTTTATCCATGACCGTTTACTAGTGTCCTGTATCAGTTTTCTGTGCCTGAAATTTACATTGGAATCTACATGTATAGCAAACAGGGGATTGATCTTGGACATGGTCTGATGGCAATTAAACTTTTGACTGTAGCTATCTGCTCTCCTCTTTTCCTGAAGGCTACTGTCTTCTGCAGCAAAGCTATCAAAAAGGATCATATGTTGATGCTGTAGTGTCTTCAAGTAAAGTCTGGCAGTGTAGCTTAGCCTAACTTCTGTGCACTCCGATTTGTGGTTGTGCCTTTTGACAGTCTGGAGAACTTTTATCTCCCAGTTGTTAATAAGTCATTTTTTGCTACTGATGTTAGTTTCTCCTGAGAGGGTAGGCTATAAGCTAGAGCAGCTGAGAAAAGTTGAACTTTGTGTAAAGCTGAAATATCTACGCAGTAGGAGTAAAAATTTCTACAAGAATATTTCAAGGTGAGAAGTACTGACTATCATCCTAAAATAAACTGTCTCTTATACTACATGACTCCACAATGAAGTTTCTGGTGTAAGCATTCCACCTGTTTTGCAAGTTCTGTGGGGGTATCTGCAGCAGTTTCTGGCAGAGAGCTAGACATGCAGCTAAAGGAGTGTTGCAGAGGTTTTTTTCTTCTGGTCTAAGTGTCTGGATAAGTAATTAAGGTTCAGCATTTCTCATTCTCTGGTTTGTATTTTAAACTACAGATTCTCTTGCAGAAGTTTTCAAGTTACGCTGACATGGCGTACATGAGCATGCAAAGGCAGGATCTCAGCTGTTAGTGTGTTTGGCTTCTCTTATGTGAACTAATAACTGGTATGTGTTAGTTGAAGATTGAGTCTTCTCACTGATTTTTTTGTTGTTTCATGTAAACCTATTTATTGATTGAATTGTCATTTAATGAAATGACAGTAATTAAATCATGATAAAAGGTAATGCAGGGTGTCCTGTGAAGTTGTACAATACAAAGCACTGATTTGCTTCTAAGTATCATGAGTTATTTAGTGATGATGAGTTATCATTACGAATCAGCTGTTCTACTTTGACTGTATTAATTTGATTATAGTTAGCAGGTTATGCAAGTAATACAAATCACTGACAGTACAATTCCATATTTTCTATGGTAGTGTAATAAAGAAAACTTCTGTGGCCTGTAGTGTATCACAAGTTTATAGTTTATCTTTTCAAAGCCAGCTGTGAATCATGACTACAGTTGGAAATGTGTGGGGAGAAGTAGATTGTAACTATTTCTCTTGTGAAGACGAAGTTACAGTCGCCTTTGCAGTGTCTGTGTGGCTGATGTGCGGGTCCATATTTCATAAGCTCTTAGCGGTGTAGTTTCGTTACTTTCCAGTGTATATCCAAGGCAGGAGATGTGGCCAAAACATCCTGGCTGAGGTTCAGTTTAGGTTGAGAGGAAAGGCAGAAGTTATATTCGATGGTGAAGGGAACTAGCTAGAAGAATTATAAATACTTACTGCTCCATCTGTTCTTAGACTTGGTGTGTGCCCTGTCAAAGCAGTCTGTAATCTCTGGATTTTTTTGGGTGTACAGCTGGTCTTGAGTTCCGAAGTAATGCAAATGGTTTTTTACCTGCTGTGTTTTCATTTGGGGTCTGCTAATACTTCCTCATGTGAAAAAATCCCTGCCTTTGTTACCTGTGGGTTTGTGGTGGGTTTATACCATAATGTGTGTAATAGAAACATTGAACTGATGAAGACCATATTGTACAGTGAATTAATTACATCTACAAAACTTTCTAAGTGTATATAAAATGATAGTGGAGAAACATTTATGCTTAGAGACTATTATTTCAAATTGTTCACAGTGCAGATATTCACTGTCCTAAACCATTTGATCTAGAAATAGTTGAGCAGAGATCCTAAGTCTCCCTTAATCTTCGGCTCTTGGTTTTGTGGCTGTTTGTATTTGGATCTGGCTAAAGTTATTCTGACATACGGTAGACACCTTTTTTATTTCCCTGTCTTAGCTCTGGTTGTGTCCAGCAGAGGTGGAGAAATTCTCTGAGACCACAGGAAGAACCATGTGATTCACCACAACTAATTCAATTGTAATTCATCTGGGGTGGTTCACAGAAGAAAATTGGTCATGTTCATGTAAATAGATCTAAGAGGTGGTAAAGGATTGTGCTTCAGGAAAAAAAAACCCATCCTATTTGAAGTCATGTGAATAATACTACTCCAGAAAACATTTTGAGGAAATTGTAAGATTGGACACTTGAAAAACAATTGAACAACACTTAATGTGTTCAAGAATCAGGGCCAAGAGCCTCAGCATTTAGAACAATAAGATAGTATTTTAATTTTTTTTTTCATTTCACTATAGTGTAATTTGTTGGAAACATTTACTTTTTTTTTTTTTTTTTGCCTCTCCTTCCCCCTTGCTTTTTAATTCTAACAGGCACTACTCATTAAAAAGGAGTCCAAAGGAATAGGTCAACACAGGCTTTTGGCAGGGAATTGGCTTCATACTGCTTATTTCATTGCAGGCAGCAGAATTTAGTCAAAATAATACCAATACTATCTGCATGGAACTCGGCCACTATTGAACCTGTTGTCTTTTTCTAGGTTTTTACTTTGACTTTAATGAGACTTTCATAAAGGCCTAAATGATTTAGATATCTAGCTTTTACTGAATTTTAATGAGAACAGGGTGTCTAATATCTGTGGGTTTTTTTAAATACAATCTCAGACTTAATAGGTACAAACTAAACTATTTTTGAAACATGTTAAACTATAAACTTTTTAGCAGGTGATTTCTGTGAACAGATACTTCGTTGGGAGGGCCTTATTGTGTTCTGATTTAGGTCAGTGACATTTTTTTAAATTTTGTGGACTACTGTTGCCAGAGAAAATTGCTTTGTTTCTTTATTTCCATGACTGTCTTCAGACAGGATTTATTACTTGCATGTAAGTAGTGTTTTCCAATACTTTATATTCCCTGATACAGATTTTATAAATTACCTTTTTTTCCCCTTTTTCTCAGACACATAAAATGTCTGAATACAAATCTGTCTTAAGACAATTCCCAGTTATGTGAGATGTGTCTTCTCTCAGAGGAAGGTGATGAAGGGACTTGGTCTACTGTAAGTGATGCAGACATGCACCTGTGGTAGTTACTGTTTTTCATAGTTTGGACACTTGCTATCCTATCAGAAAGAATTCTAAATTTTTCAAATTTGCATGCAGTATATGTTTAATATATTAGTAAATTGCAGTGTAACTAATGGACTTGAGACGAGCTAGTTTTTATGAGGACTGCGAATTGAGTTTGAAATAGGATGAAGAGGGGAAGATTTTAATACCTATTTTAATGCATTGGTATAGGCAGATGTCATTTGTGAAATAAATATTTTGGGATACTGTATGCTGATAGCCCTTTTATTATTGATTGTGTTATGGTTCTGTATACATTCTTCTGGATTGTAGTGGTGGTGCTAGGTATCTGCTTTGTTAAATGGATTGAATTTCATTTATAATGCACATGGTGACTCATCTGTGAGAGTGTCAGTCTTAGATTTTGCAATATCATTATTGACACACGTAAAAACTATTTGTTGTGTGGAAATGTGTGTTTTCCTTCATACAAAACATAGGCCTCTTAGAGGAAGTTATGGTGTTTGCAGTTGTGAACATTTGATAAGCTGGTTCCTTTTGTGGTCATGTTGTGGGATTGTAGGGGACTAATTAGTGACTGTAGAGTTTTGAACTGAGACACTTCATAGGCATCTCTGTATTTTACCTGGCTAGGAAACGGGATCCCAAGGTATCAAGTCATAGAATTGCAGAATATCCTGAGCTGGAAGTCACCCAAAAGGATCATTGAGTCCAACTCCTGCCACTCCACAGGACACTGCAAGAACCACACCAGCTGCCAGAGACCTCTGTCTGGCTCAGTGGCATGACCACTTCCCTGAGGAGTCCATTCCAGTGCCCAGCAAACCTCTGGGTGAAGAACCTTTTCCAGATATCAACCTAAGACTCTTGTGACAGAGCTTCAGATCATTCCTTTGGGTCCAGTCATTGGTCACCACATAGAAGAGACACAGTGACAGTCACTCCTCTTTGCCTCATAAGAAAGGTCTAGGCTGTGGTGAGGTCTTCCCTCAGTCTTGTCTTCTCCAGGCTGAACAAGCCAAATTTCCTCAGCTGTTCCTTAGTACTTCTGGTTTGGGCCTTTGTGGCCCTCCTTTGGACACTCTCCAGTAGCTTTATACCTCTTTTATTGTGACACCCAGAACTGCCCCCAGCACTCAAGGTGAGGCTGCCCCAATTCAGAGCAGAGCAGGACAATCCCCTCCCTTGCCCTGCTAGGCCTGATGCCCCCCAGGCCGCGCTTGGCTCTCGTGGCTGCCGGGGCACTGCTGACTTATATTTAGACTTCTGTTGACCAGGAGCTCCAGGTCCCTTTCTGTGGCACTGCTTTCCAGCATCTCATTTCCCAGTCTGTACATCCAGGGTTGCCCCATCCCAGGCACAGGATTTGGCATTTGGCTTTGTTAAACTTACTACCTTTCGTGATGGCCGAGTCTCCCTGTTTTTCTGAGTTTCTCTGTAGGGCCTCTTTGCCTTTGAGGGAGTCAACAGCTCCTCCCACTTTTGTATCATCTGCAAACTTAGTATCCCTTCAAGTCCTTCTTCTGAGTCTTTTGAGAAGGTAAGCCTTTTGTGTGCAATGTGCAATTCCAGTCCAGAAAGCTAACTGCGTCCCATGTTGCATCAAAAGAAATGTGGCTTGCAGAGTGAGGGAGGTGGTTGTCCCCCTCTACTCTTCCCTCATGAGACCCTGCCTGGAGTGCTGTGTCTCCAGGTGTGAGGTCCCCAGTATAAGAAAGACATGGACCTGTTGGAGTGGGTCCAGAAGATGGCTTTAAAGAAGCTTAGATAGAGCGCCTCTCCTGTGAAGAAAGGCTGAGAGGGCAGAGGTTTTCAGCACTGATAAGAAGATACTTCAGGGAGACCCCACTGTGGCCTTCGACTAGCTAAAGGGGCATTATAATAATGAGGGAGAGCCCTTTTTTGTATGGGCACACAGTGGCAGGACAAGGAGCAGTGGTTTTAAACTTAAAGAAGATATGTTTAGATTAGTGTTAGGAAGAAATTCTTTATGGTGGGGGTGGTGAAGCACTGGCACAGTTGACCAGAGAAGTTGAAGATCTCTATCTCTGCAAGTGTTCAAGGCCAGGTTGAACTGGGCTCTGAACAGCCTGATGCAGTGGAAGGGGTACCTGCACATGGCAGGGAGGTTGGAACTAGGTGATCTTAAAAGTCCCTGCCCAGTCAAACCATTCTGTGATACTGTGTTTAAGAGCACTGACCCTAAGGTGGAGCCCTGTGGAACTCCACTAATGACAGGTCACCAGCCTGATGCCACCCCATTCACTGCAACCCTTTGTGCAGCCCATCAGCCAGTTGATCACCCATCACATGATGTATTTAGCCAGCTGTGTGCTGGACATTTTGTCCAGAAGGATCCTGTGAGAGGCAGTATTGAAACCTTCACTGAAATCCAAAAGGATTGCATCAATGGGCTTCCCTTGATCAAGTGGGTTACTCTGTCATAAAATTAAGTTAATTTTGACAAGCAGGACTTTCCCATCCTGAACCTATGTTGGCTGTGACCGATGGCTGCATTGTCCTTCAGGTGTTTTTCAATACTCCCAGAATAGTATTCTCCATAATTTTGCTAGTCACTGAAGTGAGACTGCCAGGCCTGGAGTTTCCAGGCTCATCCTTCCTGCTCTTCTGGAAAACTGGGACATCAGCCAGCTTCCAGTCAATTGGGACCTATCTGGATTAGAAAATCATTGAGAGAGGTCTCGTGATGATGTCATCCAGCTCTTTTGAGTATTCTCAAATGAATTCCATTGGGCCCTACGGATTTACAAGGAGCTGGGAGTTGATCATTCTCATAGCCACTGTCCTCCAACTCAGGGCCCTGGGACCCCTTAATCCATCATTGGCATTGAGGACAGAGGTAAAGAAAGCATTAAACATCTCTGCCATTTCCATGTCCTTGTTTGTAAGGTGACTGTTCTTGTCCTGTAAGAGGACAATGTTATTTCTCTGCTGTCTTTTGCTAATAATGCATTTAAAACCCTCATTTGATTGTCTCCCTCAGTTGTGGCCAGCTTCATCTCCAGTTGAGCTTCAGCATGACAAATTTTCTCCCTGCAGTGGTGAGCAGCATCTCTCTAATTCTCCCACGTCACCTGACATTACTTCTGCTGAGCCTATGCATTCTTTTTTTGCCTGTACCTCCCAAAGAAGATTTCTGCTCAGCCAAGCCATCTTCTGCCTCCCCTGCTTGACTTCTGACATTTGGGAATTGCCTCTTCCTGTGCCCTTAGAAGATGGTGCTTAAAATGTGAGCAGCACTGACAGACCCCAGCACCCGCAAAAGCATTTTCCTAGGGTACCTTACTCACTACTTCCCTGAGCAGCCTGAAGTCTGTTCTCCTCACATCCAGAGTTGAGATTTTGCTGGTGCTTTTCCTTCTGTCAGCAGATTTTGGGCTTGATTACTTTGTGGGCACTGAGGCCAAGAATGGCACCAATCACCATATCACTTATGAGACCCTCCCTGTTAACAGGTGTGAAATCAATGAGAGCACCTTTCCTAGCCAGCTCACTTAGTACTTGAACCATGAAGTAGCATCCAGGTGTTTTAAGAATCTCCTGGACTTGATTGTGCTGGCTGTGTGGTCTTTGTAATTAACATCTGGCAGGTTGAATTACGCCATAAGGAGAAGTTTGAGGGTTTCCCCTGGTTACTTGAGGAATTGATCCCATTGTTGTGCCTGTATAGTCTATAGCAACCTCCCATGTTGACATCTTCATTATTTGTTTATACCTTAATCTTAACCCAGAGGGTCTCAATCCTACTGTTGCCAGTTGTAAGCTCCATACATTCTTGTCCTTCTGTTATAAATGATGTTATACCCCTACTTTACCTGCCCTGCCTATCCCTCCTGAAGAGCCTGTAAGCATCCAGCATGGCACACCAGTCACTGGACTCATCCCACTGAGTTTTGTTTATGTCAGTGATATCATATTTCTGGCACTGGGCCAAAGCTTCCCCTTGCGTCTTTCTCATGCTTGTAGCTCATTGTAGCCTACACCTCATGGAGCAGATAGACTGATCTTACTTCCTCAAGTTCTGGTGTGTCATCCCATTGCTTATCACTGGGAAGCCTGGTTCTATCCCTTCCTGCCTTCCAATCTAATTCAAAGCTCTGTCCATGAGCCCTGCTAGCTCTTGTGGTAGAACCCTTTTTCCACTCTGCAAAAGGTACATTGCTTCAGGTATCAATACACCGACTGTTGTACAGACCATGCCGTGATTAAAAAAAAAAAAAAGCAAGCAGATTCTGCTGATGACATCCAGTTTCACAGCCACGTGCCCTGGGGAGCAGCAGACTTAACCTGTGGCTTGGGTCTGGTCTGCATAGAAGGTCTGGTCTGCACAGCGGACTTCGCTTAAGAAAGGAGTCACCTGTATCAACTACCCTTCCCTTTTAATTAATAGGGACAGTCATGATGAGGGTGGCAGGCCATCTTGCTCCAGATGGTTCTGCCATCCCAGAAGGACCTTTGTCTACCTCATCAGTTGACTGTCCTTCCCATTCTAGGGTATCATACTTCTTGTAAATGGTACCAGTCCTATTTGTTGTCTTCAAGTTTTCAGGGGGAAGAGTGTTCTGCCTAGTGTGGCCAATGGCCAGCTTCCAGTGTTTGTGTTCAAGAGACATCTGCCTTCCTGCTTGGTAGGGTTCTGAGTCCACTTGCATCTTCTCTTCAGTGGAGGTTTGAGACTTGTGAAACTCATTGAGAATAGCCTGTCAATCTCTCAGTCGTTCTCACAAGCAGTGCACAGGCTGTTCACTTCACCCATGGCTCCTTAACCTGGCGACAGCTCACTTAAAATAACGCATCTTCTGTGACAGGAGTGACAGTCAGCCCCAGCCTTACGGAGAGGCATCAGGGACTCTTGGCAGCCTGAGTCCTGAAGAGCTTCATCTACCAATGGATAGTCTAGCTGGCTGAAGGCTTCTGACGTGGCTGGTGCAGTGAGTTCAGAGGGAATGAGCTCTGTGGCGTGTCAGAAAACCATACCTGAGGGAGCATTCACTAATAAGACACTTCTTCTTCAGCAGTCTGTTCACTGCCTGTGTTGGCTGCTCCCAAATGGTCATATGGGAGTGCAGCCAGTGTGCCCTGGTCAGGTTCACTAGGACCCCATTTGAGAGAGTTGGAGCAGCCGCTGTCCTTGCTGGCTGCACTCATACCTGGTCAGCTGCTCTAGGGCAGGCTGCCAGTCCCAGGTGGGTGTCAGTGCTCCCCTGTGTTTCCCCTGGCTCCAGCCCTGCTCACTGCAGTCCATGGGTCCACACTGGAGCTGTTTGCCTCGGCAAGGGGTGCTTGTGAGCAGTGAGGCCGTGTTCCAACCTGTCGCTGTCACTACTAGCTCTGCCTGTGCCCTCTCAGCCACTGCAGGGCAGTGTGTCTCAGTGTTCTCAAGCAAGTGAAAAAAATGTTCTGAAAATAGTCTTAATAATCCTTTTAATGTTTTCACTGTATTACCATAGATGTTACAAGTACAAATTTCAGGCTAGTCATAGCTTAGGGACAAATCTTTAGGGAAAGATTTTTTAACATATAGGTTATAGAGGTGCCCTAGTCTGTTTCCTGCTTTTAGAAACTACTGTGCTGTGCTTGGCCCACATGACACATCTGGTGGTAGCAAGTCGGTTCAACTGTTTTTCTGGTAGACGTTTCTCGTAGCACACCACATGCTTTGTTCTGTGGGTACCATACAAATGTCCAGAAATTGATGAAATTGTCAGAATCCTTATCTTTCTAGTGGGCCTTTAGAAGGATGATCAAGATGATGGACAACATTAAGGACTGTGTAAGCATTTTCTGCTGGTAACAGCTTGCATGTGTATTTATGTACGTGTGTGTGTGTAACAATTGATTTTACTAAATTTTTTGCCATGCCCGTAATGTCACATAGAAATTGTGGTTTTGTTTTTGTTTTGTTTTTGTTTTTGTTATTAGAGCTATTCTGCTAATTGAAAAGGAGACAGAAAATAGATGTCCACGCCTACAGACCCTGGCGCCATGCCTCACCCTGGTCCTTCTCCTGGGCCAGGACCTTCACCTGGACCGATTCTGGGACCTAGCCCAGGACCAGGGCCATCTCCTGGCTCCGTTCACAGCATGATGGGGCCAAGTCCTGGTCCGCCCAGTGTCCCGCATCCAATGCCGACAATGGGGCCTACAGATTATCCACAGGAGGGCATGCATCAAATGCATAAGGTAATAGTTCATTACAAGTGAACCTTTTTTCCCTGGAGTTCTCTCCACTGATGAAAAGAGTTACTTAAACTCTACATTTAGACCTGCTTAACTGCTATTACACATCACCTGCAGAACTTCAGCTACACTCCTTTCTTTATTACTAAAGATTATTTGTGTATCAGATTAAACACAGCTTCCTCGTTCTTAGTAGACTACTTTGAAGCATAGCTAGTAGTTTGGAAATGTTCATTTGTAAATTATACTTTTCCGTAAGACAGATGTTACTAGGGAGAAAAAAAATGAATGATAGTGTTAAAACTTCAAGGCACACCATTCTAAGCACTTTTTTCCTCCTTCTTGTCTGTTTGGATGTAGCCTTTGTTTTTTTCTGGGGTGGTTTTTAATTTTGAATGAAATTATTGTTCTTAAAAAACAATCCAAAACAAACTTAATCCACCTTAAAGGATTTGTATTACAAATTTGTCTACTCTTCCATATTGAAAATGTGGTAAAAAACCAGGGCTTTTAAGTTTTTCTATAAGGACTCCATCTTACAAAGGAATATAAAACATAAGACATATCATGATGACATATCATGTAGAACATGTCAGTAATTGTACTTCTGTGGTTATTGTTACACACTTAAAATTAGATTATGTGTACTTAGACTGTGTGTGCTTAGGCTGTCATTAATGTTTTTTGCTTTGAGGAGATACTTGCCTGTATGGAAATTCCTTTGTGAGTACAGTCTCTTTATGTATTGTCATTTTTGTTTGGCTGTGTACCAGACAAAATAATTTTGATTGCACTGATGTTCTCCTCAGAAATATGTGGTAGCAGCTTACAGAGCCAAGACACTGAAAACATTTTGGCAGCTATTGTTGATTCCACTGGGAATTGTTATATGCACATGCAGAAAAAATTACAATAAAAACTGTTTTAAAGTAATAGAAACATGTTTTAATTTTCCACTTGAAATGATGTCTTCATTTTGACACTCTCACATATGGATCAGTTTCATTCGCTAAAATAATATCCAATCAGTAGGGACATTAATATATTTTACATGAAGAAATAAAAGTATTTTAATAACACAAAGACTAGATGAAGTGAAGGAGACTGTGATCCAGCTTTCCATTTGCACTGACCTGTTATAATCTCTGAGAGGTCAGTATGTGCAGTAACTATAACCTTTGCATTTGAATCTTGAAGTATTTGGTTTAGCTGTTAGCCAGATCAGACATTTGCAGTTGGCATTTTTTTCTTTGTGGGGTCAGTTACAGCCCAGCTTTTCAGAGCTTGGTCACCAGTCTTCATAGCCAGCTTTCTAACGTCCTTCATTCCTTTCAATTTTTCTCGTACCTGCAGAAGAAGAAGGTGGCACCAGGAATTTTCCATAGAACAGCTGAATGCTTCACACATTATGTTTTTAATTGATATATCCTGTTACACTGTTATATCAGGCAGTCAGTCCTGTGGTATAGTTAGAAACAAACCGACAAATGTCATCTCACGACATTCTTCAGGGACTTCAGAGTGTATCTCACAAGGTTCTGTGAGCCAGAGCAGAAATTCTCCCATTGAGGTGACATTGAAATATTTTGAAAAATGCGCCACAAAGAGTCTGGATAGCCAGTTCAAAGATGATCATTCAGTATAGTTACAGTAAATTCATCTGCCTTTTCTATACCTTGATTCTGATAATGGAGTAAAGACTGTAATTTCAAAAGTCTTTATTTTACTAGCAACAGGCTTGCTGTTGTCTTTTAGGTTTCTACTTCAGAGGTTCCAGCATGCCTTCACATGTGTGTTATTAACCTAGAAAATGGGTCTGTTGAGCTGATACAGGTGAAAAAAATAAAAAATGAAATAAAATCTTACTTAATTTTCAGTCTAGATGAGGTTTTGGGTCTGTTTTTCTGTGGAACTCCAGAAATAGTATCTTGGGAGAACTGTTGGAAGAGTCTAAGAAATGCTGTAGAGGGGTGCCTCTAGATTATTTTGTGAATCTTACTGGATTGTTGTTCAGTGAAATTAAAAAACTGGTCAGCCAGCTGCAGCTGGATGAAATAAACATTTTCTTTTTGCTTAGTGCTATATAAAATACATTGACTTTCAAGCCATGATATATCACAACACTATTTTTTAAATGAAATGCAGTAAAAATGGGGGATTGCACCAGAAGTGTCCCAGTTATGCAGTTGCTTTGTGGGGTACTCATGTATGCAATGGCATGTAGCTCTTCCTTTTAAAATTCACGTGCTTAAGTGAAATAACTTCATTCTGTATGACTAGCTTACAAATGATAATATAATGCAAAAAGCTTTAAAAAATCCAAAGGATCAATCAATAGCTAAAACACTGAAACAAATTTCTATTAATAAATCATAATTCCTGAAGTATGTTTACTTAAGAACTGTTATCATGAAAATTAAAGATTGTATATTCACTTAGTATATTCACCAGGAAGGAAGACCTTTCCACGGGAAAAATTTACTATTAGTTTACACAACGCAGTTTTGACAGAAGCAATAAATTAACTGCATTTCTTACTGGTTTCTTAAGGACTATCAACTAAATTTCCAGCAAAATACAGGTCCAGATTTTACTGAAGTGTATCTTGGATGCATCACAGCTATGTTTAAGAGGGAATACTTAAGAAGTCTGTCAGGGATATTGCTAAATGGACGAACTGTAACAACTTCAGAGAATCTTGTGGAAGAAATACTTGGAAGATGAAAGATGTTAAAAGAAAGCGTTGCTACCTTCCTTGCCCTAATCTTATTTTCCTTCTGCATCCACATAGAAGCTCCTCTGGGGCAGAGCGAGGTTACATGGTTTTAGTCTGAACTGATAAAGCCTTTGACACAGTCCCCCACAACACTCCTTTCTAGATTGGAGAGAGATGGTTTTGATGAGTGGATTGTTAGATGGATAAGAAAATGATTGGTCACACCTGGAGGGCAGTGGTCAATGTCTCAGAGTCCTGATGGACACCAGTGCCAAGTGATGTTCCTCAGAGATCTGTACTGGGACCAGTGTTACTTAATGTCTTCATTAATGACATAGGCAAGGAGACTGAGAAGGTTTGCAGATGATACCAACCTGAGTGGTGCAGACAATGTCTGAAGGATGGGATCCCATCTAGAGAGACCTGGACAAGCTTGAGAAGTAGGTCCTTGGGAATCTTAAGTGTTTTAACAAGATGCTGCAAGGTGCTGCACCTGGGTTGGGGCAGCTCCTGGTATCAGCACAGGCTGAGGATGAAAAGATGGAGAGCAGCCCTGCTGAAAAGGGCTTGGGGATGCTGGTAGATGAGAGGCTGAACCTGACCCAGCCATGGGCACTCACAGCCCAGAGAGCCACACGTGTCCTGAGCTGCATCCAAAGCAGAGTGGGCAGCAGGGCCAGGGAGGGGATTCTGCCCCTCTGCTCTGCTCTGGTGAGATCTCATCTGCAGTGCTGCATCCAGCTCTGGGGTCCCAGCACAGGAATTACGTGGAACTGTTGGAATGAGTCCAGAGGAGGCCACCAAACTGATAGAGGGATGGAGCACCTCACCTGTTGGGAAAGGCTGAGAGAACTGGGTTTGTTTGGCTTAGAGAAGAGAAGGCTTTGGAGTGACCTCATTGCAACCTTCCAGTACCTGAAGGGGGCCTGCAAGAAAGATGTAGAAGGACTTTACAAGGACAGGTATAAGGGGGAATGGTTTCCAAGTGAAAGACAGGAGGTTTAGGTTAGATACTAGGAAGAAACTCTTTCTTGTGAACGTAGTGAGGCATTAGAACAGGTTGCCTAGAGTAGCTGTCGATGTCCCTTCATTGGAAGTGTTCAGGGTGATTTTGGATGGGACTTGGAGCCACCTGGTCTAGAGACTGCCTCTGCAAGGGGTTTGGAACTTGATCTTTGGGGTTCCTTCCATCTCAAGCCGTTCTATGATTTTATGATGCAGCCTTCTGTTATCTTCTGCGTTAGCTGGACCGCATGATTTTAGCTGCTTAACTTCCGGTTATGACAACATTGTAGCTTGTTAAGTTGAATGGTGCTCACTTGAGGGATGGATGAAGTACTATGAGGTTTTGGTTTATTTTCTCTTCCATTTTATTGTAACCTGATGCATAATCACTTCTTTTGTGAATTTGTAATGGGGTGTACTGTAAATGATTGCTGACTCTGGAATAATTAGAGTGATGTCATGGGGAATATGACTGGTTTTGGTGGGTGAGGTAAAATTTGAGGGAGAGAAAAAATTCTTCAGAAATACAATAGTTTTTACTAAATATGTTAGTTGTTCACTCGGATGTTCCATTAAAACAGAAGGCAAATTGTTTCCTGTTTCAGATATTATTGGGTAACAGATCAATGCACACTAGACATTCTGAGAATCAAAGTAGTACTGTCATGGTCTTGGAAGTAACAGCATGCAACATCAGTAGGCATGTTCCCTGCATTTTTTTTTGTTGTTTGTGTCTACATTAGTAGAAAAGAAAGGAAGTATTGACAACCTTGAAAATCAACAGAGAACTTAAGGTAAAATGGTGATTTTGTGATTTTTTTAGAGATTAATGGAACTGATGGCCAAAAACTACTAATTCCTGCTGCAAAAACTACAGTCAGACTGGTTGTCCATCAGGGATGCATTCAGTTGTGCTGCGTAGTTATGTGGCAGTTACATGACAACACGTGGCTGTTTGCCTTGTGTAATTGTTGTTTTAGAAGCTATATGGTCTACAAGAAAAGTAGTCTGGTACTCAGTCTTTGATTTGAAGGCTGGAGTTTTTTTTTTGCTTGATGGTTTTTTTAAGAAGGTGGATTAAAACAAAAAAAAAACCCCAGACCCTGTAATGTCACAGTTTACCTGAAAATAGGTCAAACTGTGATGCATCTGTGAGAAGACCTTAGTTGCTAAATTCAAAGTAAAAGCACTGTAGGCAAAATTTTCCTTAGGCATTAGACATTATGTAAGTCTGCCAAGTCTGTAGGCATGTGGTAGCCTACAGTTGAAGTTCACCCCTCATTCTGTTTTGAGAAGCATTGTTTATTTGGCCTGTTCAGTACTTATTTCCTTAGTTATGGGGACCAATCAAAATTGTAATTTCTACTCTAAGTTGAATATGTCTCCTGTTTCCCTTCTGTTCTGTCATATTAGAGGAATAAAACAAAAAGAGTACCTCAGTATGATAGTAGTGCTTTATTGGTAATATAGGTTGCTTATCCCGACACCGTCTTTGTGGAAGATAGCTTTAATAACTTACAGAGGACTGGAGAATTTACAGAAATTACATTGTGTTTAGATACCCTCTGTAATTTTTAATCTGTTGCATAGATTTAGAGTTATCCTCTAGCTCTGTAACTATACAGTGATTTAGAAAAGTTACCAAAATAACTATTACTCAGTTCTTGTAGTCCACTGCTGTCCTCTGCTGAATTGTGTTCCCTATTGTATATGGTTTTTTTATAGCCAGTAGAGCTCCTTTTATATGAAATACATTCTTGGACGCACCAGTCTCTGCATACATTAGCAATTGCATAATCATTAAAACTAATTTTGACTTCACAGAAGGTTATGCCATCTTCATCTTTTGTATTTTTGCTAGTAAAAAGCTGATTTATGAGTTCTAATGAATTTAGTTTTCAGTTTTTTCACCGTATAAGCAAATACACAGACGCAAACCCCTTTCTTGCTGTACGTGTAGTCTTCCTTCCATTACACTTGAAGCATTTCAGTTTGCTACACTCGTTTTTATGTCTGTTTTTTTAAAAGAATACCTTTTTTACAAAAATCTGTTCTTTTGATCAATTATCTCCATGGAAGCGTACCTTGAATTGAAGTTTTCTTGTATAGTCATGTCACTACCTCTCTGTTCCTGTTTGATTTTTAAAAAAATTTCCTCTGTCAAAGGCCACATACTTGCTTTTCTTTCCTCTGCTGCTCTTTTTTAACTGACAACTCCTTTCCCCACGCTCTTTGTGCTGGTACTTCTGATGTATGCATGCTGTGTGCCTTCTTACTCCCGTCCGAGCTGTTTGCGTTCCCAGAGGTTTCATGGTTGCCACCTATTAGTGCCGTGAAACCCATCCCTGCGGTTATGTATGCCACAAATGTACAGCTAGAGTCTTCTGTTTGGAAATCAGATCAAGTTACCAGCAAGTCTCCTCCTCTTGGTGGCCATAAAGATACCATAGCAGCCAGCACATACCATGACAAAATAACAATGTGTCCGGCTTTATAGGTGTTTTGGTTTCTGTAATAGTCAGCTCATGCAGACAGAATGTGAAGTGAGAGTTCTCTTCTGTGCTGGCTGTTTTTGTAAGAAGGGGTGAAGAGAGAGGGAGGGATCTTCATGCCTCAGAAAAGGGCACTGGGATTTACTTGGTTCGCAAAGTGGAACTATTTTTAATGTGTCAGTCATCTGTGCCTACATTTCTACTCCATATCCCAAGTTCTGTTCAAAAATAGCTTCTTGAGTAGTATGTATTTTTCTGATATAACTTCTTTTCACAAATATTTTTATACTGTCATGATAATGAAATGATTTGGTGAAACATGAAAAATCTATTTCATTTTTCCTTTTCTATAACTTTCTCCCTTTTAACCCAAACTTCTGATAAGGAAAAATGATAGTGAAATCCTTAAAATGCTGAACAACAACGAATTCTATGTGTTTAAAGGTGTTTTCAGTCAAATCTGATGATTGCAATTGAAAGTAGAAATTTATGTGAAGGGTTTATGAATTGAAATTTAGAATTGTTTTTTCTTTTTGTAGAAGGGGTGACCTTTGTTTAGTTCTGTTGAAATTTAGTCATGTGCAACAAATTACTCAAAAATAAGAAATGTGACACTTCTTTTCTGTGAGTTGATGTAGCTTCCTGCACACTTGTTTAACTCCCTACATTTTCCACTGGAATAAGTTTTCTTTAGTCTCTTTTTAAAAAGAATTCTCAGTAAATAGATGTACATTTAGATAAAACAGACCACGAGGTCTCTATTCACAGTAGGATTTACAAGAGCAGCATTTAGTGTGCATGCATGCATGTGTTAGAGTGGGGCAAAGCCGAGTATTTCTGTAGAGAGAGGCTAAGTAAGTAGTGCCAGTCTCTTCCTTCCTAATACAAAGCCTTACAGAGCTCTAAGTTAGAAGTTAATTAGCTTAATCCTTTCCATAGTTAGGAATATGATGTAAGTTTGGCTTTCATGGAAAACTTCATTGTTTCTTGGGACATCTTTCTTCCAATGTTACTTTTCCCTTGTTTTCACTTTCAGAGCTCTCCAGTTTTTATTATGGAGCCTTTTTCAGTGCCCAGAATGCCTTCAGCATGTTTTTCAGACTCCAGGCTATCTTTTCTTTACTCTCTAAGGAGAGCACTTGGAACTGTTCTGTGTTGGAAGTACCATGGGAACTCTAGTTTTAGAGGAGTGTATGAGGGGACAGGAGCTGTAGGGAGCACAAGTATTGTTTTCCCTTCCAAGGACTGCCTATCCTTGTTTTTGTTTGCAGAGAATTTACTTCCTGCAATGTCACCCGTGTTTTTGAAGAGAAACAATGTTGGGACATTCCAGTAAAGCAGTAACTGAAAGGGCAAAGTTTGGGCTAAAAATAACTCAAGTTAAGCCTCAGGCTCTACTTTCCTAAGTTAGTGTGTGTCACACTGCTTTGTAATATGAGGCCAATACAGGTTATGTGTTTGTATGTGGACAGTTTGGCTCCCTGCCATTGCCAAATAGTTCATAAGGGAAAAAAAAAAGGCAAAAAGGAAACAGGGGGCAAGCAGTCTGATAGTATTCTGTGCTTCCCTAAATGTGTGATTTCAGGGCAGAGGTTCCTGGTTTTTTTATTTTGAATGACTGCTGAAAGAAGTTTTTCGTCTTCATGTATTTGTTTAGATTTTGAGTTAGTCATTCGTATTTTTATAGTGGATTTATATACTAAAATACTTATTTTGTTTCCACAGTCCATTGATGGCTTGCATGAAAAAGGAATGGTTGAAGATGTTCATTGTGGCTCCATGAAGAGTATGCGACCTCCTCATCCTGGAATGGGTCCACCTCAGAGTCCGATGGACCAGCATAGCCAAGGTTTATCCATACTGTGCATGCTCTATGATTTTGGTACCTCTTGTTCCACAAAGAGTCTGTAGTTCTATAAAAAAATTGCCAATTATTTCCCTTCAGCTTTGTTTGGAAAAGCTGAACAGGGCAAGGCAAATAGCTGAATCGCTTTGCTTTCTGGAGTATCCATTAGGCATGTATTGGAGAAAAGCTAAGGTTCAAGTCTGTGGCTGGGGCAAGTCTACCACAGATTCCAGTTTGCATTTTTTTTTAAGAAAAAAACCCACCAACTTACTTCTTATGTGGCTATTGTAAATGGAAATACATTTTAATATGATTTATAATCATCAAGTGCTGATCAAAGTGCTTTCCAATGTTTTTTATGCCAGAAGATAGAAACTCTTTGACACATCGTTACATGCCTTCTTTGTGTACTGTAGGTTGGAACATAAAAGGACATGCATTCTATAAGCATGGTATTTTGGATGTTTAACTGGAAACACCTGCTAGTATTAATAAGTTCAACAGCAAACAAAGCTTTCTACGTTGCATGCTTAATTATTTTACAACAACTTCTGAAGAATCCCAAATGATACTAGGCTCTTGATGTGACATACACTGTACAGATCTGTTAGGTGGTCCTGAACTTCTTTGTGCTTTTCAGTGATATATGACTGAAACTCTAGCCTGTAACTTGCCAGCTGAATTCCAGTCTGGGACCCAGATAATTAGAAAGTAATGTTTTTCCATTATACCTTTCAGTATCAATTAAGTAAAATAGAACTGACTTTGCAGAGACAAGTTCTTCATCAGGTAAAACTTCCTCTTTTGTTCATTTCAATAAAACGTAAGCATGATCATCTGAGAGATTTTGCTTGTCTTTGCATTTAGAGGACACTTTTGCTTGGGATGAAATGAGCAGAGCATTTGGTCTAAAGATGAGGATGGGACAATTACTACGTTATGTACTGAAAATACAGGAGCATAGATTGCAAATGCTTCAAATACAAGTAGCTTCTGAGTTGTTTTCTCCTTTTCTGTGCTGCCTCAGGTCAGATTTCCAGGTTATTTTGCACTGTAAAAAGATGTTTGATTGTATTAATAGTAACTTTGTCAGGATAGAGACTACAGATTCCTACTCTCTTTTTTTTGTATTCCAGCAACTGTTACAATGTAAACAGAGATTAATAGAGTTATGATGTGGAGCAGGCTTTTAAAGGAAGTGGTCAAAATGTTCTAATATTCCAGATACTTTCTTTGACATTATAGAGGACTGTTTTAGCTTTCATTGCCTCTATGTCTCCATTTTTTTTGTTCTTACATAACAGTCTTTTCCACAAAAAAGTGGTAATGGCACTTGATGCTGTTCTGATACCTGCTGGGCGAAGCCCCATCTACTAGACTTGTAGGTTTTTGCCATTAGTGTAGAGGTCCAGGGTAGAAAACCAGGTTCCTTGATAGCCTGTCATCCTATTAGATATTTTTTGTCTGATTTCCCATGACATTAGAGAAGGTAGCACACTTGTGTTTTTACAAATTTTGTGGAGATATGCAGTGTGGTTAGAATTTAGCCATGCCTACACTCATGGCAAAAGAACAGTATGACTTCTCTGAGAATCCATGGAAGGATGCCTGGTAATTCTTGAAGTCCTGACAGAATCTTCAGTTGGTATGGTAGAAACCAAGGCTTACTATAACATTCCCTTCCTCATAGATGTCTGATGGTTGAGCTTCCAGTACACAGTTGTGTACAATTTTTAACAATGTAAGTGTCAAGTTGAAATGACCCCTCATTAGTTCTAGGTCTGGCTTTCCCATGGCTTACTGTTTGTAGTCCTCAAGTTGAAGTAGATAAATATCCACTAGTTGATATTTTTGGGGGGCATTTGAGGGAAAGTAGCTGAGTAAGTCCAAAACCCCAGGAAAGGGATCGCCCTAAATTTCCCCATTATTTTGAAAGCTTAGGGAGAATGGCCATGTGTCGTTAAATATTGTTGTAGGTAAAATAAAAATTGTCTCTCTTTTAATTCTTTGTGATGTTGTCTATAATTCAGACCATCAAGAATAGTTTTCTGGAAAAATCACAGAGTCATAGAAACATAGTGTGGTTTGGGTTGGATGAGCACCTTTAAAAGTCATTCTGTCCAACCCTTTTGCAGTTGAACAGACATGTTCAACTAGATCAGAGCCCCATTGTTGTTAAAGTTGTTCAGTGCCCCATTGAAGGTGACCGTGAATGTTTCCAGGGGTAGGGAACCAACCATTCTGAGCAATCTGGCCGGAGTTTCATCACCCTCATTAAAAAAGCCTTCCTTACATCTAGTCTGAATTCATTGTCTAAAATGGTTCCCCCTTGTCCTGTGATTACAGTCCTTTTAAAAAGTCTCTTTCCAGCTTTATTTTAAGCCTCCTTCAAGTATTGAAAAGCCACAATACGGTCTCCCTGCAACCTACCTTTCTCAGGGGGAACAACCCCTGCTCTCTCAGCCTGTCCTCACAGGAGAGCTGGTCCATCCCTCTGATCATCTTTGTGGCTTCCTCTGAATCCTTCTCTCAGCCTGTCCTCACAGGAGAGCTGGTCCATCCCTCTGATCATCTTTGTGGCTTCCTCTGAATCCTCTCCAACAGTTCCATGTCCTTCCTGTGCTGTGACCCCAGAGCTGATGCAGCCCTGCAGTTGGGGTCTCAGCAGAGCAGAGCAGAGGGGCAGAATCCCCTCCCTGACCCTGCTGCCCACAGTGCTCTGGATGCAGCCCAGGAGACGTGTGGCTCTCTGGGCTGTGACCACACAATGACAGGTCATGTCAAGCTTCTTGTCCAGCTGTATCCACAAGCCCTTCTCAGCTGGGCTGCTCTCAACCCTTTCATTCCCCAGTATGTATTGATACTGAGGTTTGTCTCAACCCTTGTGCACAACCTTGCACTTGGGCTTGTTAAACCTCATGAAGTTCACATTGTCACACTTCTTGAGCTTGTCCAAGTCCATCTGAACTGCATAAAGTCAGCCTTTAGTCTGACAAATTTACTATTATATATTATGTAAATATGATACTATTATATTATTTTTATATACTAGTCAAACTAGTCTGTCATTTTTTTGTGGAGATCATAAACTAAATTCTTTCATTAACATGTCAGTAGGTGTGATACAGTATTTGTACACTTGTCAGGAAAAACTATTTTAGCCCATGTATGGGGCTTCTCTGTGCATTGTTAAAGCCAGTAGCATGATGATAAACACAACCTTGTCTGCCTGGTAGAGTGATAAAAATTCCTTGGCTTGTTACTGTATGACACTGTGATTTAAGACAAAGATATCACTAAGTAAAATCAATATAATCTGCATAAAATATATTATGATAATTAAATGACAGATTATAAACTTAATTGTAACTAGAAAATGATCATCCAATTGTGAATTTTCCTAGTCTTTCAAAAGTCTGTTTTGGTTCAGTGCTGTTCAAGGTATTTGTGATCAGGAAAAAAGATTGAAGTCAATACAGATAAAAATTACATACAACACAGAGGTTTAGCAGTGAATAATAAATGAATTGGTTATGAAGGCTGATCAGAATCTGAGAAGAACGTACTTATTTTTCTAGCATAGATTTTAGCACAGCCAAGAACAATGCATGTCTAGGAGCGAAATAGTTTGCTGTGTAGTAGTATAAACTGTATCATAAGAAGCAGTCTGTACTACTGAGAAGAGTGTGTTTGTTTTATCCTAGAGAATGTTAAGCTCCATTTTTAAATTTATATGACAAGAGAATTAAAAGAATACTTGATCAGTCTGCACATTCCCAGACAGTAAAAGGGTTTGTAATTGATGCCACCTTTAAAGGAAAAAAAAAAAAAAAAAAAAAAAAGCAGCAGTATATTTTGGTACCTGCAAATCTACCTGCAAAGTGTTTGAATTCAGAATGTGTTTAAATAGCTGTATCTTACTTAATGAAGGTATTTAACCTTTGAAATAAGGATTACCCAAGTATTTGTGGTAGGTTTTGTGTCATACAAAAGCTAAATCAGCACTGGATGTCTTTGTCATCTGTCCCATAGACCAAAGGGAGAAGTTTGTTTAGAGGTCAAGAGTCACTGGTCTGTTTTGGAAGAGTTAGGTAGACTGTTGTAGCTGTAATGGTCCCTTATTGACAGAAATTGGCCTGTTCACAGGCTCCAAGATTCTGAGAAGGACTGGTAAACTGGAGTGGGAAACAATGTCCTTAAATTTTTTAACAATGGCAAGGTGGATTAGTCTTCATAAAATGCTTCAGTATTTAGAAATGCAATAGTGGAATAGTTGGTGGAATAGTTGTGATGAATCCATAGGCTGTTGTCCTTCTGTATGCAGTTTACAATGGGAAGTGATTACAAAATGAGATTTCATTTAAATGTCAGATGTTGCAGTAGTAGTCTTTCTAGTTCTTTTTAGTAATTTTGTAAAAGAGGGAAGTCTTGCAAAAGCTTGTATCTAAGTAAAAATGCAAGATTTTTTTATAAAAGATATGCTTAAAATGTGGGTGATTGATAGATTAGAAGTAAATTGGCAACTGCACATGCAGTTGTAGATATGGTTATTATGTAAATCAAGCATACAGTTGTGAATGAACAAGAGAAAGTTGATACAGAATTTCGGAAATAATGATTCTTATGTTAAGAAATAATTAACTATCCTTTTCTGGGCTGAAATGAATGATGAGCAAGTCCGAAACATTTGAAAGCTAAATCTGCAAGAACTGTGTAATTTTACTTAAATGCCTGTTCACTGGTTGTATGGTAATTACTGTTCTGAGATTTTTGCTTTTTTTTAACCAACAGTAATTACTAAGTTAAGGTATGCAACTTTATTATTTGGTTTCTGCGTTTATTTTTTTACTGGTTCTCGGTGAGATGCAAGTCATGCAGAAAGAATATTTTACTAGCTCAGACAGATCATCACATTTTTATTGTGTACTGCAATAGGATGATTTTCAGAAGTCTGACATTAAGATATGGGGGAAAATACTACAAGTTGGTATCTTTCTCCTCAGCAATTGCTCCTTCCAGTCTTACTGCCAAATTGGAGAAAGGGTAACATTCCTGGCTAGTTTTGGTGACAGATTCTCTTTTCTTGAACTTATGTACAACGATGCCCCTGTTTAGTCTTAATGCCTTTGTTTTGATGCTAACAGGTTAAATGAGTGGAAAAGACATTGCTCCAACTTCATATTTAGCTGTTTAAATCGTAAGCTTACTGCATGTTGCTGATTCTGAATTTGGTTAGAAACTGTCTTCCAGCACTGTGAGTGAACTGTGGTGGATTCTGCAGTATTTATATGAGGAGTATGAAATTTACTGTAAATTGTTAAGCTCTTAAACAGTTGTCCAACAGATTAAAATCATGGTTAGAATTTACTTTTGAAGGGGGTTGGATAGAAATTGGAAAGACAAGCCAATTATTTATATGAAATAAAATAGTTGTATTATAAAAAACTTTGAAAAAATATGTAAATGGACTGGAATAAACAATTTATGTGTTTTTCTGTGATTTGTAGAAATGTAATGAAGTTACTGTGATACAGCAGTGAAATATAGGCCAGTTTGAATTGTTTGGATGTCTTTTCTTGCTGTTTGTAAGTGGAAACATGAGGGCTGAAGGAATTTAGAATTCTGGGACTTGTTCTATATTACTTTTTATTAGTCATGCAGTATTTGTTGAACTTAAAAAGACACACTATTTTTTAACTTCTAGAAATCACTAATATACTGCTACTTCACAGGTAATGTTCGTTGTCCCTGCTGTTCTTAAATTAGTTGCACTTCCTTTTCTGAATTCATTCAGACTTTAGATGAGAAAAGACCTTGCCACCTTATTCATCTACCTGCCAGTGTAAGACCTCTCAACAATTTTATTTCTGCAGTCTTAGTTTTAAATTGCTTGCACACATCACCTCTCTTTCTTCTTTTTTCAGTTTCACGAGAGCTGGTGTTAAACCTGGCCACACTACTGAGAGGGAAATTTTATGTTTTGCTTGCCTTAGGAAAGTTTGTAGCCTCAATCTGACATGGACATACTTTTCACTGTGTTCCAAAACGCTGTGCTTTTGTACTGTGTGTTGTGGAGATGTATTTGATTCTTTTTCTTTGTTTTTTAAACTAACTTCAGTTGATGATTGAAGTGATAGTTCAGTGAGTTACACAGCTGTATTTCTTCAATCCTGTGTATATCTTCCAAATCTAAAAATTTTCTTACAGTCACATTCTTAAGTACAGATATACTTTTGTTGTTGGTTTTAGCATATAGGTGTGACCTATATGTTGCTCAGACACTTTCATTGTTTAAGACTTACTAAATTTTAGTGGCAGTTCAAAATCTCTGTTGAACATTCCAGTGTTTGGACTGCTAAAACTTTGATTTCTTCTGTATCTTTACTAGATTTGTAGGTGTTTTTTCCATTTCAGTATAGCATTAAAAGTGGTAAAAAAAGGGTCTAAATTTTTAGCACTCTGATTTTTCAGCTTTAAAACAGAAAAGAAAGGTGTTATTGTTTCTGCTATGTGGAGTGAAACAAAAAGCAATTAAAGCAGAAACATTGTGTACACACTGCCCTCCAACAGTATTTGGAGAAGTGTTAGAACTAGGATTTCTTCCAATGTTAATACTGTAAAGAATATACATTGTTTACGGCATGCTGTGTTGTATTTTTGCTGAACAAGTTGATACCAAAGTGGGATTAAATATGTTTCTGATTATGCATGCTGTTAGGAAAACTTGAGAAGAGTTTCTGATGCAGCCTCTTCTATGACCCATGGGAAAGACAGACAGGTCTCTCCTTAAAGATGCACAGTGAAAGCAAAGTATCGTTTACAAATTGCGTAAGTGAAATTCTGATGGGACTTAAGGGAAAGGAAATTCAGCATCAGAGTGATTAGGAGTCACTGTCACTTGAGGTTTTCAGAACTCAGTTAGACAAAATCTGGAGAAACCTGATAAAGCTTAGAAATTACCACAGTTTAAAATTATAGACAGGGTTGTTTGGCCTCTTTTTCCTGATATTCTCTGTGTTGTTCAGAATTGTAGATTGCTATTGTCCTTTTATGGTGGGTAAACTCAATTTTAGGGGATGTTCTCATGTGCGTGCTAATCTGTGTTAGAGTCTATGTGTAATAAGACAGGAAAAAAGCAAGTAGTATATACACTTTATTAGGAGAGGCTTGTGGCTGTATCTTTTGTCACTGTCATAATATGAAAGTTTTCACACTTTAAAGAAAAATTTTCATATAGCATCACAAAATTTACATTGTGTAAATGCCGCATTTTTGCATCTTTACAAGAAGTTTGGAAGGATTTTGTTCTTTCCTGACGTTATGGAAATTTTGTTTTCATTCTTCCTCTTGTCAAGCACAGTTTTCCATTGTTAAAAATGCTAATGCAGAGGACTTGGAGGAAGAGAGAAGATATAAGTAATAAATATTTGGAATTGGAAAGATCAAAAAATGTTGGCATTTGAAAACTCTTTGCAAAACTTAGTCACAGACTTGGCAGCTAGAACTGTCAGGACTGAAAACAAATACTCAACATCTGAGACCACTGTTCTAAACTTTGTAGTCCAGATACATTTCAAGATCTTGAGTCTGAAATCTATCAGTCATTTAGGAATTTATAACTTGGGCAGTATAACTTGAGGAGGGACAGAAACTATTTTTTCAAAAGCAGTTCAGAAAACAATGTTATTCCAGTTAGGTGCCATTTAAAGTAAAACCTGAGATTTAGAAATGTAATAATGGATAGACATTGTGATAAACCTCACTTTATAGTATAAACCAATAATGCAGTTGCATGTTTTTTGTTTTGTTGTGGTATGATGGGTATTTTTTTTTTTAGCAGTGTGCTCAGCAAGAGGGATTTGTAGCTTCCCCTCTTCTCTTAAAATAATAAAGAGATAAAAGTAAGTTAGTGGAAGACTATGGATAAGTGGAGTAAACCTGAGTTATTTATCATACCTTTTATCACCAACAAGGCATGTGTAGACAATTTTTATATTGAACTAGTATATAGCTCCAGTAGTTCTAACTTTTTTATGTCTCTTTCTTCCTTTTCTTTGAACTTCTCCCCTCATTTTTCTCTTGAACTGTGTAACTTCTCTTATTCTTTCTAAAATCATCCTTCTTTTCCTGTCATCATCCTTTTTAGTTTGAACCTGATCTGTTTCTGTCTTGTCTGGTCTTTTCCTATCAGAAATCCCCTTTTCCCCACTGTACTTCTATCTTGTTTTTTTGTTTGTTTGTTTGTTTAGGATAACTGAAATCCTTTCTTCTTTTTCTTCTATCTCATACATTTACAACTTTTATTTGAGTTCAGCACAAATTTCAGTTCTTTGGCACTCTAATCTCTTCCCTGGTTTAAGTTCTAGTGACTTACAGATCCTGTCGTTCCAGGGTTGAGAATGAAAAGTGGAGACTACTTTGAGGTTTTGCCTATGTTGCCTTTACTGAAGGGTCACTAACAGCAGTGAAGCTAAAGAGCAAGCAAAATTTCTTCTGTGGTCTGTACTACATATAGATGGAATAGATGTAGTTTCACTTTAAAGTGACAGGAAGATTGGGAGAAGAGTAGATTGGGTGCCACAGAATCATGAACTGTACCATCATCTTTGGAGTTATGATCTTTGGCTTATGAACATAGAATATGAAAATGAGCCAGAAGATTTTTAGATTTTTATGAATTTATTTTAGACTTTTCTAATTTGTGAGAAGATTGTGTTCCACAGTACCAGAGCAAAGTGAGTAAATATTGTTACCTCTTTTTCACTCTTGGTGGATAAAATCCCCAAAAACTAGCTGTCTCTTGTGCTTTTTGGAGCTCAAGAAAATATGTAGTAGGTGTAATTAATATTCAGAATTAAAACCACTGCATTTTCAAGTGGTGTAATGAGATACAAGCGCTGTTCATTTCAGAACTGTAGTTGCTCTTGACATAGTCTTCAGCAGCTTCTTCAGACGGTGATTTTTGTGCTTGCAGTTGATGTTCCAAGTTGTTGAGTGTCCAGATGGCAAAAGGTATTGAACATACTTTGGCTCAAACCTTTAATCTGCATAAACTAAAGAGCAGTTGTATGGAAAGTGAATACCATTTATTTCTACTTCTGTATGTTGATGAGTGTTGGAAAAGAGGGCCTGTAGAAGTGAATGGATATTCCTTGATGTGTGTGCCTCAAAATAAACTTATACTATTAAGCTATAAACTAGGTGGACTTCACTGCATATGTTCTACAAAGAGACATTTATCCATAGTTCTAGTAAATAACACTATATCCCCAGGCTTCTCTATTGTATTTCATATTTTAGTTTGTCTTACTCCAAATATGAAGGTAATTGTTATGTTTAGGAATTACTGGACTGAATAACTGTAGATATTCTCAAAGAAGAACTCCTGAGGCTATTTTGATATCCCAGGGAACTTTGGATTGCACTTTTGTCTTTGCAGAAAATGCTACAGCTATCCAGACCTGAGAGAGACACTTTTATACTTTATGTACTGTTAAAAAATGGGATGAAATTCAGGCTTAACTAGCAGAGTGGCAACTTTATGATTCTTTTACCTGTTCTAGGTTATATGTCTCCACACCCATCTCCGCTAGGAGCACCAGAACATGTGTCCAGTCCAATGTCTGGAGGAGGTCCAACACCACCTCAGATGACTCCCAGCCAGCCAGGACCCATTATAGCAGGAGACCCACAAGTTATGAATCAGCCTAACAGAGGGCCTTCCCCTTTCAGCCCTGCACAGCTGCATCAGCTGCGGGCTCAGATTCTAGCATACAAAATGCTGGCTAGGGGTCAGCCCCTACCAGAAAACCTGCAGCTTGCTGTCCAGGGCAAGAGAACCCTGCCTGGCATTCAACAGCAGCAGCCTCCCACTGCCTTCAACAGGCAGTCTGGTAAGTGAATCTTTGGTAAGAGTCATTGCTCAGGTAATTCTCACAGTTCTACCTATAATAGATTAAGAAATGGGTGGTGTGCAGGGCTGTAATTTGGGACTGTATTAAGCCTGAGCAAGTGCATAAAACACATCTGTTATTAATAGAATATTGTCAAAATAGAATACTCATAACTGAAATAGAGGTTATTTCACTGTGTAGTGCTGTGTCTGTCCTGGTATGCTTGACAGTTTTTTAATGTTAATTGTACTTTATTGATAGCAATTCCCCTTGTTTTTCTTATGGTGAATTTTCAGTCTTCTGTTGCTATGCGGGAAAGTAAATAATCTGGATCAAGTTGACAGATTATTTAGGTTGTTGAAAATAAACCACGTATAGTGTGCTGTTACGTGCAAAACATAAGAAAAAGGAAGTGTGCTTGCTTTTTTCTCACAATGGTGATAGATGTTGCAGTGAGGTAAGCAAGCACATTTTAGTCCTAAGAAAACTCTTATATTAAATATCCTGAACCTGTTAGTTTCTGAACACTTCCATTACTGAGTTTGTGTTAAAATCAAGGGTTAAGATACTGTTTCTTAGGTTTTAATAATGTAACTGTTCATTTTGGTGGATTTGGCTTTACTGCCAATTAAGTTGGGTTTTTTCATGCAACATGATTTCAGGTGTACGTATTACCTTCATTAGCTATATGTAGTAACGATAAAAACCACGTTATTTAATGAAGAAAAGTACTACTTGCCTGAATAGACTACCATGCTAGAAAACAATGATTTTTGAATCTTGGAAATAGTTTGCGTTTCAGCAAATTTTTTTCCTCTGTCGAATTGCAGGTATTGGATTACATGCAATGAGTGGCACTGCTGCTGGACCAGGGGCTGCACCGGGGATGCCTGGACATACAACTGCCATTACCCCTAAAACGTGGACTGAAGGTATAGTGGGAAAAAGATCTGGGGAAAAGTAAAAAGGAAAGGTAAAAAGTTGTGTAGGAAACATAGTGTAACCTCTGCTGTGTCTAAGATTTTAATCAAGGAGGGTCTAACCTTTTATTTATTTGGAAGAGACACACATGAAATTACTGCAGTTTTTAGACAGATTGAACATGAAGCACCTTTTTTGCAATCAGAATGAAATTTGTACGTTTTCTGAGGAACGCGCATGAAAATAAGTTATGTTCTGAGTATGCTTAATTGGAGCAAGCTTGTTTTTCACCTTTGCTACTATAAACAAAAGTTTTCAAATCATGGTAGAATTACACTGTTTCCTTCTGTATGTTTTGTTGTTTTGGAATCAAATTGCTTTGAAATCGAATGAACTTTTTTCCCCATGTCTTCACATATATTTGTCATTCATTGCACAGTCATTCAGCTTCCCAGATTCCCTGAGAACTGTGGTTGCACAGAGGCTTTTGATGGGCTTGCTTTTTTTCATTCTTATAAGCTCAAATGCAGTGTAGCTACATACAGAATCTACAGCTTGTGCTCAAGTTCCTTTTCTGGAGTTTGATGCAGATGTGTGAATTACAAATGGTGATCTCTATATATTTCAGGGTGTTGGTTTGCATTAGAGTTGATTACAAGATTGCAGGTGTACTTTGAAGTTGTTTTCCCTAGCTTAAGTGACTGTGACTCTTGAGACAATTAAGCGGCATCTTTATTTTAGCAATATCTGTTAATAGTGAACTTCTGAACATCTGAATGCATGGCCAACTTGTCATAATAAAATTCTGAAGTCTATGACCTTTAGTGACTATAAATGACAGGTACTATTTTCGTGTTAACTGAGGTGTTGCTTTTCAAAGTGATTAGAATAATTGAATTCCTGGTATTTGAAATAAATAAAATTAATAGGAGATCATAGTGAAACAAAATCTATTTATATCTGGCAGGTATTTCTAAATACAGTTGTAAAAATTTTCATACAGTTATCAAGTTCTGGTAGAGGTGTGAAATCAGACCTAGTTCTCCTTGTTGTCAGGTTGTGGTTAGATGCTTTCTTCTAACTGCAAGGATAGTGAACAAGAGGCAGAATGAGGTCTTGCATTTGGAGGAAGTCAGTTCTACAGCTGTTTCATTTCTGGTAGCACTAGAATTAAAAGTCCACAGAAATAGCAAAAGAAACGACATTAATCATAAAATGTCATGTGTTTTGTTTTTCTTTTGGCCATTTCTTGCAATGTATGGTATACTTGCATTTTAGTATGTCTGTTTCAAAAAACAGTGTGTAGTCTCAGCGTGCCTTTTCTGGTGATTTTGAATGTTTACCTTACCTTAATGTCTTGTCTTCAGAAAGCCATCTTGATTTTCTTCCTGCTTGCCATATTTCATGTTATGAATCAGTACTGTTCATGTTTCAGGCCAAGCCCCAGATATGGGCGTCTCCAATGCACAACAAAAGCTTCCAGCGCCAGCCCCTAGTGGGAGGCCTTCTCCTGCTCCTGCTGCCGCCCAGCCTGCTGCCACCATGCCTGGGCCCTCTGTACCACAGCCCCCACCTGGACAACCTTCACCCATTGTCCAACTGCAGCAGAAGCAGAACCGCATCAGCCCTATCCAGAAGCCACAAGGACTGGATCCTGTTGAAATACTCCAAGAACGTGAATATAGGTAAGAGTGAATAACAAGATTAAAATGATTCTTGTTTTTCACATCCTTAACTGGAACTCATGGCAATCAGCTACTGTAGTGGTAATGGTATAAACAAAGTTTCCAGAGAAAGGCTGTATTACCAAGAAGTAAACAAATATCAAACCAAACAATTACTTAATTCTACCCCAAGTGATGAACTAGTGAAGCATACTGGCAGTGTCACTGGTAACCATTTAAGTTTAAAGAGAAACCAATTTTGTGCCCAAGGTTATCAGTATTATAAACAAAGGAAAGTTAGAAGAGAACATAGACAGCCGAAAGGCTGAAGAGTTAGTAACTCAGCAAAACCACATTTTATGGATGTGATGGATTTGTTTGGACAACCAAAGAGTGAAAAGAATAAGAAAGTCATAGGCAAGATTAGGAAAAAGTGTACCAATTTCAAAAATTGCCTCCTGAGTGTTCTGTTTAGATGATGAAGTATATTTGTTACAAAGTATAGGGTAGAACAATTCTTTTAGAGTTAGAAAGAGACTTCTTCCCTCTTCACAGCATCAAGGCTGTTTAATAACTGACCTTGCGAGTCTTCCAGGCAGGATTTTGATCTGCACCTAAAATACATTCCTGGTGATTATCAGTCAGAGGAAAGTAATTGCACTCAGAGTATTACCTGTTTTGGTTTTATGATGCATCTTGCATTGTTACTTTGAGTTTGTAGAGGAAGGTAGCCAAGAGGGATGGTGATCTCACAGAAGACTGGTTTAGCAACTTTTACTTTACGAAGGTAAAACACCATGAAATGCTTTTGGATATGATGCCGTGCCCAGAATTCAGACCTTGATTATAGAAAAGCTGTTACTTTTTGTGTCAGATACTGCTTAACTAATTCTATCAGTGCATTCTTGTCGTCATTCTGCCAGTCTTATGTATATACCCTAGGACTGAATGGCTGTATCTCTTTCAGCATGAGCAATCAATTTTCCAGCATCTTTTTCAGAAGCTTGTAGAACACGCCATTTTATCGTTTCACAGTTATTCTGACAGAAGAATTGTAGCACCAACTTCAACCAAGAATCATATGGCCAGTATGATGCAATGTTTTCTGCATCAACTAACCTCAAATTGTTACTCTTCCTGTGTTTTCAGCCCTGCTGTACTTCACTGTTTGTGCCAAGCTGTTATGTCTTAATGTTCATAAACAGAGGAAAGTGAGGAGTGACAAAAAATAAAGCTGATGCTTTTACTTACATAGAGAACCAGTTACAGATCCAGCATGTTAGAATCTAAATACACTGATGTTCTTGGCAGAGTGAGATGAAAGTTTGATAGGGATTCTCCAGCAGAAAGATTTTATATTTTATGGGATTTTTATCCTAGAACAGAGATCTAAGATCCAAACCTTTTTAATGTTGAACATTACTGGTGTTTAATTTTGCTTTGAGTTCCAGAATATGTAGAACTCCTGGAAATATTTTCATTAGTTAAAACTGTGTAACATCAGACAAAAGTTTTGAAAAAAGCAGTTTCACATCTTCTGTGGTTTGAATGGTGCTGGATTTAGCTTTAATATAGGCAAGTTTAATTCAGAAATGTGTCTTCACAATTTCTTAATAAAAATGGAGCAGAAAAAAGCCAAAATAAACATCCTTATCCTGAAAACACTGAGGTTAGTGAAAGCTTTATGAAACAGTTGGTTCTTGAGATCTCACGCTAAACCCTTTTAATAAAGGACCATTATATCTTGAAAACCGTTTGAATTCCAGGTGGATCTCAGCATCCCTGTGGTCCCCTGTGGGCTGCAGGGGCACAGCTGGCTCACCATGGGCTGTGGGAGAATCTCAGCTCTGCAGCCTGCGGCCCCTCCTTCTCCACTGATCTTTGTGTCTGCAGAGTTGTTCCTCTCACAGCTTCTCACACTGCTCTTCTGTAGCCACAATTACATCCGCCCAGTAACTTCCCCCCACCCACTCCCTTCTTAAATCTCCTTACTTAAATCTACCACCATTTTTGATTGGCTCAGCCTTGACCAGTGGAGGGGTTTATCCTGGATGTGGCTGGCATTGGCTCTGCTGGACATAGGAAAACTTCTGACAGCTTCTCACAGAAGCCAGTGCTGTAGCACTCCTGCTAGCAATACCTAGCCATGCAAATCCAATACACGTTTTTATAAAATTCTCTTTAATGCTTTCTTCAAAATGAAGTGCTGCTTTTTAATCTCACTGAATAGCTGTCTTAAAGATAATAATGCCTATAATTTAAAGTTGTTTTATTATGTTGAAAGGCTTTTTCCACCATCATTCTCATTGCACAGTAAAAAATAATACACTTGGAAATCTCCTGCAGATTGTGCGTCGTTTCTTTCCGTTATCTGCAAAGTATTTTCTTAGGTATCTTCTTTACTACCTGGCATCCATGTCAGACAGGTTTGATTGTACAACCATAACCTCTGCTGCTGACCTGAGTTAATAAGGAATGACTGTGCATCACTTAGTTTGCAAAGAGATCTCTGCGTGTGTTCAGTGGCCACTTTCTGCGTGAAGGTAGATTGCTGAACTGCAAAGATTAATTTATTACATCCTTTAAATGGTGAGATTATATACTTCAAGTGATTGTAGAAAGATCTAGGAAACTTTTTTCTTGGGTTCTCTTTACCTAACAGCTAGCATTACCTAACAGTTAGCATTTTTCCATGAAAATAACAGCAGTAGAGCAAACCGTGGGTACATCCTTTAAAGACTAGAAGGTGGCAGTGACGAGAGATAGCTCAAGCAGTTCTTCCATTCACTTGAGTTGGAATTCTTTAAAATCCTTCAGTAGTCAGTCCTACTGACTGCTGAAGAAAACATTATTACAATTACCCTGTTACTACCATAGGCAATACATAGAAATAGTACTTCTAGGAAAGTATGAAATTAAACTTCAAAACTTTGTTTTGTTTTGTTTTGTTCATGTGTAACCCATCTGGCTGTCATTTTCTTTATTCTTCCTTACAGGTGCTGTAGATTTTATTTTACTATTTCAACTTCTATTTTTCTGGACATTTTTTAAAATAGAGAACTGATCTGAGTTACAATAAGAGTTTTCTGAGGTGATATCTCTACTGACTTAGAAATACTGATGGTTTTGTTTCTATTTCTTCCCTCTGACTGGGTTGTTAAAGGAAGGGCAATCACCCACCAAAGCCTTGAACTGTCATTGTTTGTAACTCAGTGCATTTCAACATATGAAGGAAAATCGTTGAAGGAAAAGTTATCCTGAATATACTTATCTGCTGTATAATTTAACAATAAAATTTCATGTGCATTCATTTCTGATCTGCTTTTTTTATAAGCTCAAGTTGAAAAAAATTGTTAGGAGTGAAATGGGTGTTATATGGGAGGGGCTGCATAATGTGATGTTGATACATAATAAGCACACTGAGCTTTGATTATGTTTAGACATATCTCAAGAAACATGTATATTTGGATTTCAGTTAAAAATTTTGATGATAGAAATGCGGAGACCAATCCACCTTTGGCAATTGCTTGAACTTCTATTGTGTAAACTTTTATGACAGCAAGCACTTTTATGTGTTTTATACCTGAAGTGAGAGAAAAAACCCAATTCTGACAGAACTAAGAAGTCAGCGTTTCACTTAATGTTTGTTTGGAAGCGACTCTTTCAGTTAATTATCTAAAACCATAAGGTATGTCAGGGAGAACCTAGATTAACTCATCAGCATGTATAGTAAAAGAAGGAACGTTCATTGCTAGCAAGAATGTAAAAAGAAATTGAAAATATGTTCAGTATTCAATTCCTTTAATAAGTTCACAACTCAAAAGAAAGGTTTGGAAAGGTTGTGACTGCTCCCTTAAGGTTTCGTTAAAGTCAGGGAAACTGAAGTTTGGCTATAACTGGGGTTTTGTAGGTGATAGTTTCTGGAGACACACTGCAGCTATTTGGGAAGGGGAAAAGAATTAAAAATGCTTGTTGTGATGCAGGATTGCATCCGTGTGTGGGTAAGCGACAGGTAAAGCATATGATTTAGAACAGCTTGGCTGCTTTCTTGTAGGAATGTACACTAGCTAGTACATCTCTCCAAGAAACCGCTTTATTCTGAAGATTCTACATCCTTAGGTGAACTAAAATACCTTCTTACTAACTGGAGTGCCCACTTGTGCAAAATGTGAGCTTTTTTTAGTGTGGTATATAAACTGGAAATGGCAAAATAAGGCAGTGTCATTTTTTGAATGAAGACTTTTTCTGCAGGAATAATGAACTTTTCTGGACTGCGACAAGTGTTTTCAGCTTTTAATGAAACTTTTTCTAGTTAAGAAATAAGTCTTCTTGATTTGCTTTTCAGCCTGTACAACAAACATTGCCTAATTCTGCACCAATGTTTTACTCTCTTAAAGATACCAGTATTGTCTTCTGCAGTAATGCAGCATTACATCCTGTTTGTTGTTCCAGGAACTTTAGAATTCTTCTGGTAATATTAAAATCAGAAAAAATCAAGTTCTATCTATTAGTCCCTCTCTCTTTTTCTCTCTCTCTCTTGAATTTCCAAATGAATACAAAATGAGCTTCTAAAGGAAGAGTGAAGTAGAATTCAGTTTGCAGTAACAGCTATATAGCTGTGACTACTTTATAAACAAACTTACTTTGTTAATAAAATAATGAAATAGAATTCCAGATAATAAGGCAAGTGTGTTCTATGTCATCACTGACTACACTGCATAAAAATAATACCCATCAAAGAAGCTTGAACGCAGAATCCTGAATAGTATGTGTAAAATAGAGTTCCCAAGTTCATTTTCACATATCTAACTCTAGTTGAAAAGAAAAGCCAAGGGACATTTTGGTCACTTGACAATTTATTTTCAAAGTGGAAAAAGATAACCAGTGTCATCTCTGAAAAAGCCTGTTAGTTTAGAAAAAAACAGAAAAAGTCAAGTAAATGCCTGACTGTTTTTACTATATCATTTTAGTAATGCCTTACAGATTTCTTGTGGTGTCTTACCCAGTTTTCTGGTTTTGTAGACTTCAGGCTCGAATTGCTCACAGAATCCAGGAACTGGAGAACTTGCCTGGTTCTCTGCCCCCTGATCTGCGGACCAAAGCTACCGTGGAGTTGAAGGCACTTAGGTTACTGAATTTCCAACGCCAGGTAATGCCATTTACTTGAGGAAAATTTTCATAACAGTCGCAGGCAAGCAGGTTCATGCAGCAAAGAGTAAACTGGAAAGAGATTTTGGGTTAGTGGAAAGTGTAAGCAGATCGTGCATGAGAGCTGACATAACCAACAAGCAAGTCACGGAAATGTTAGATTTTTTTTGCTTGTTTGTTTTTGGTTTTGGTTTTTTTTGTTTGTTTGTTTTGTTTTGTTTTTGGGGTTTTTTGGGGGGTTTTTTTTGTTTTGTTTTGGTTTGGTTTGTTTTTGGTTTTTTGGGGGGTTTTTTTTGTTTGTTTTTGTTGTTCTTGTTTTTTGTAGTTTTGTTTTGGTTTGGTTTTTTGTAATAAAAATGTGTAGGGGT
>VYZP01026586.1:0-14283 GCA_013400635.1 Hypocryptadius cinnamomeus
TCACTTAAAACTTTTGCAAAGCTTTTCCTTTGGCAAGAGAAGTTCTTGGTTATAGTGGGCTCTGATTAGTTTTATTCCTTTTTATTTTTGCCTTAGTTATGACATTCTTGCTTATCCATGTTCTGGTTGAAAAGAACTATTTGGAAGAGGAGAAATGGGAGAGAGCAAGAAAAACACAAAGAAATGTGAATTTTGTGAACAACAAATGAAAACTGTACTGAAATGGAGGATTATTATGGAAAATGTTGTTTGTGTCAGGCCATTGTGTCTATCACTGTGTCAATGACCCATGTAGACATTAGAGTTCAGAAATAAATTAATTTTTTTTCTTTTCTTATTTTAGTATTAATCCCATTTGTTCTGTATAGGATTAATACATAAGATGTATTTATCATCGCTGTATTATTGTTGTTTGAGTTTTAGTTGCCTCTTTTGGGAAGATAAAATTTAAGGCAGAAAAAAAATCTTTGCATCTACAAGAACATGATTAATACTTTTGTGAGCTTGTTTTTTAATGATTCAGGAGAAACTTGTAGATAAACAGTTTTATTAACTGAATATCTTTCTGGATATACTGCATAGAAAGCATGCAAGAGATCTTTTTGTTTTGGTTGGCTATTAAGTGATGCAGTAGAATAGTTTTAGCGAGAGGCCTAAGTCTCATTGTGTTGAGTGCAAGAAGCAGAGTTGGCCAGAGGGGTCTTGGATTGTGGTTTCACAGGCAGCTGAGTTGGTCTGCTGGCCATTGCTGCTGGAAGGAAGAGGTGATGCTCTTTTCTTCCCTGCTCTTGCCTGTCCCTCCTGTGCTTTGGCTATGTATTATGTTGGTCTGACCTTTCTGTGAACTACTGTAACTCCCTAATCCAGTAGAAGAAAAAAACCAGGTGTTTTCTTCATTTTAGGTGTTTTCTGTTTGATCGAATTCTCCGATGGAGATGGTTTTTTGTGCACTCTCGGTGCATGATATTTAAGTTCCTTAGTGATACTGCCTTGTTCTGGAGAAGTGACTACTTCCCTTTGTGCTGGCAGTTTGTAAGGACACTCTTGTCTCTGCATTTGAAGTAGCAGCTGAGCTTTTAAACTCTGCAGCACCACCTGAGGTTCCTCCAACTCTCTGCTTGTTTCTCTTTTAGCCAAAATGAAAAAAGCTTAAACTGTTCTCTCTTTCTCCTCTTGATTCCAAAATATGGGTGAATGGCCTTGCATACTGTAGTTGTCCTTTGCTGTTACTACACATGGGTTTCGTTTATGATGTAGTTCTGCAAACGGCCAATGAAAAGAACTTCTAAATAATGAGCTCAGGTTTCTGTCTAGATGTTCTCTGGTTACCTCTCACTCAATGATTGAGACAGTAGGGGAGCCCAACTGTTGGCATCTGGCAGGAGCAATCCTTCTCTATTTCATGATCATTTCATGTTGATGTAGAGATCAGTGTAGGAAAGGATGTGTCTGTCTTTCACAGGCTGTCTAGCCTTGTGAGGTGAATAGGTGTCAAGTATGCCTTGAATATTTCAGCAACTGGTTTTATCTTGGCCATAAAAAGAGAAGATTACAGATCTCTTTTCTTTTTAAGGATAGCTGAGGTCACGCTCAGTCACCTCTGTATGTTTTCTGAAATTTAATTTGCCGTAGGAACTGAATGCATTTCAATGCTCTTTTTTAAATACCTTGTCTGAAGAATCTCAGATAAATGGAGATGAGAATGGCTGCCCTCCCAGACAGGGTAAGTGGGATGCTTAAAATCTTCCAGCTGTTTGTCAGATACTCAACTTTCTGCTCTGAAACCTCTGTACCATCTGTCTGGCTAAAAAAGGTGCACTGAGCAAGAAGAAAAGTATCTTTCCAATTCAGATGAGTCTGCTGCATCCTGTGAGGTAATCAAGCCAAAGATGATTATGGGAACAGTGAATTTTAAATTTTATAGGAATAGCTTCATAGAAAGCATGAAAGATGAAATTTGAGTGAGTTCATCTTCTGGGTATCTCAAAGGAACAACAGTACACCATCATAAGTTTAAAGCCATGTTTCTGTCTGCTATGTGAGTTTATTTGTCATTCAGTCTTATGTGTCAATAATGGGCTTTGTTCCCATTGTTAAATATGCCATTTTACTTAAATTGCTGGTGTTATGCATCCATTATTTTATTTTTATACTATCTATCACAGATGCCTAACATTTGGTGAATAAAGGGGTTTTTTTCAGAAATTTCTTAAGAGTTCTTAAAGGTACAGCAGGAGGACAGGGTAATTTTTATTGATTTGAAGTAATCAAGATGCTTAAAAGATGAGCTCTATGGTACAATTCAATGAACATGAAATGAATACATAGTAAAAGACCTCCGACAAGAAAAATACGAAAGAAATTTCTTAGTCCCTAGTGCCATCTGCAGGATTACTACTGGAACAGGCAGGGAGAGCAGAGGAATAGAAATTTGAGTGACAGTTTGCAGTGTTTTGTAAAAAAAGAAGGTGTCACCTCCAACAAAACCTGAAGAAACACAATTTCTTTGTCATGCTGAGTTACATAACAATGTATGTGTCAATTCGTTTTCAGCTTGTGAGCAGCATTAGGTTTGGTGGGAATACATCGTGTCATAAGGTTTCTCCACACATTTTGTTTTCTGCTTCTGCAGTAGCAGGTGGCTTAACCAGGCTTTCTTTCTTTGCACATCTTGAGAGGAGCATCAGTCATGTAGAAACACACATCCATTAGGAACCATTTTTGGGATGACTGGCTCTTTGGCCTTGCTTCCTTTTTGAAAACTGTCTATTCAGAGAGAGGTGGTGGACCCTAAATATTTTCCTTATATTCCTTCCATCGGCATTTGTGTAAAGGTGCATGACAGAAATAAAGATGTAAATCTGCAGCTCCCCTGCTAGGCCTCTGGTATTAGGGAATTCCTTTCTCTACAGACTGGTAGGCAAGCTGACTGTAGATGTGTGTGTTGGCAGTAGGCAAATGACATATACCTGAACGTATAGGATATAAATTACAACCAAGAAGAATCAAAGTTGAGGTTTTGGGAAAGAGGGAGTGTAAACCCCCATCTTACCCACTGAAACCAGATGTGGGTAAGATGGAGGTTATAATGGTGATGGCATCTGGAAAATTGTTAAGCCCTACAAAGTTGCGGTGTGTTTGGCATGTGGCTTTGTCGGGAGCGTCCCCATCTGCCCTACAAGAGCTTAGCATTCACAAAGAGTGTTTTCTCTTGCCTCTCGCTGACAGAAAACTCTCCCTTGTCAGAGGGTGACCTGACCTCAATTACTTATCTATTCATCACTTTTCTCCTGATTATTGTAATGTGATACTCCTGGGCACAAAGCCTGCGGTTCCTCTGGAGCACCAGCTGGTGTAGGGTCTTGTTGTGTGTCATGTCAGCAGCACTGGCTGCCACAGGTTGAATCTGATCTTTCTTTCTTTGTTGACTTTCTTCAACACACCAAGCTAAGGTTCATAATCTTCAGAGTGCTTGTTGTTTGGAGCTCAGCATGTGTAAAAGGCTGCAGGAAGCTGCAGAGGGAAAGCTGTGGCTGCTTGCCGTGCTTTCTGGCACACTGGAGCCCTTTGGAGTGAGTAGTACATAGCAGAACATTCCCCAGGACTGGTGTCACCAGAGAGGTAGGTCCCTTTGGGCCTAAGGACTTCTTAAGCCTTCATTGGCACTTTTCTGGTAAATATATGTTGTACACAGAAAATGAATCATGTAGATTTTTGAAGTATCATGGACTTGGGAACAAAAGCTTCAGCCTGTGTGTTTATGTGTCTGTCAGGAGTTAGTTTTTACTATGTCAATGTCTGTATCAAAGCTTGTTGCTGTGGACAACCTTTCTAATGAGCATAGGGAATGAATGCTTCAGAAAGCACCACCTGTGGCATCCTGTGCTGTGTAAGCTCAATGGTTGCCTTTTTGAGGAGCTATGCAGGGAGATGAATGATGCATGCTGACAGTGTTTGAGATCTGCAGGCATCACTACTGAATCTTAAGTTCAGTAGTCACTTCATTTGTATGGGTGGATCATTTTGGATCAGTGTAGGGAAGTGGTTGTGGGATGGGAATACCAGAGGTCCATTGAAGACTTTGCTGCTACAGAAGTTGAGATCACACATAAGTGAGGCATACAGGGTTCATCTTGTGAGAGCTAAAATTCAGGGATTCTCTTAATCTTTCTCTTAAAAAAAGAGAGCCGATTTTTTTCCAGATACATGCACCACCACAGAACAGACATCAAGACTTGCATAACCAAAGCTGGTTCAGTAAAATGGTTTCAGCACTGAAAGTGTATCTTTACTCATGAGGCTGTTCTGATGGTGAAAGTCAGACAGAAGCACTGTAGCAGGACCAGGAAGGAGGAAAGGCCTTGCTTTGTAAGGACTTTCTTCTGAAGTAAGCTTTTGCTTGTTTAGAGGAAAGAAAAAAACTGTAGTAGAACTACATGTGCATATTAGTGAAAAATCATGCTTCTCTGGCCTGATTAACCTTAGTATTATGTTTCATAATTCAAAGAATTTTGCAGTTCTGCATCAGTTCTTTTGCTTGGACCAGACTAAAAATTAAGTCCTGAAGTGAATTACTGCTCCTACAAGCCACCAGAGGAAAGTAAACAAATAGAAATTCTAGCTGTATTGTACGTGCAGTCTTTGTACATAATGTGTATCAAAGTAGTAGACTTCTGGCTTTGAGTTCTCAAAGGAATGCTATGTGTTTTTATTTTGCCCTTTTTTAAATATAGAATAAACATGATAAAATGTGGAAGCGAACTTGTGGTGCAGCTTGAGTATTATCACAAAGCAAAGACATGTAGAAATGGTGCTGATGCTAAATGGACGAATTACAGGAATGTTGCCATTGGGCAGTTTGTCATTCTTCATATTTGAGAGGCAGAAATCTGCTTATATGAGAGTAGGTGTGATGAGATGGTTCTCCACGGAAGCACAACTCCATTTCTTGTGTTTGTGTATTTTAATCTGCAAGATAATGCTGACTCTCATTGTCACTTGTGTCCTGTTTGTTTTGATTCCATCTTTGTTTAAACTATTACTGGTGTTTAGAGAGCACGCGGGGATAAAGAACAGTCTCAAACAGCAGGCTGTAGTATGTGACATCTGTTCTGCTTCATTATAGAAAGAAAAGTTCTTTTGAATATTTTAAAAGTCCAAAAGAAAACAGTATTTATTTGTTGTTGCTTATTAGATCTAAGTAGAAATCATAAATGGTTTGAGAGTATAGCAGTTTGGGCATAGCAGAAGATGTTTCACTGTTTAAGGATATGTGTACTGTTCTTTACTGTCCTGTAGCTTTATGTATGTATATAAGCTCACTCTCAATTTATTTCCAAGGGCTTGTGGAGAAGAGACTAATTCCATTAGGCAAGTTCTTGTAATGAAAACAGATGTACTTTTGGCCCAAGTTCTCTAATTTGAATGATTTTCTTTGAAAGAATTTGCCTGTGAATGTGCCTGTGTGTATACTGAAAAGCGAGGTTAGTATGAATGTAAAAGCAGATGCCAAAGTTGATCCTTGATTAGAAGAGTTTTCCTCTCAATTTTAAGTGATGTAATTAGTCCTTCATAGTGGCAGGGTGGGGAAGGTTTTCAGTGCAGCCTGCAAGAGTGCAGCAGTGAGTTAGTGTCCACAATGGGAATGGTGTAGCCAAATCCTCACACGTGCTCAATGTCTGTCACATCATGTCACTTATTAAGGGATGAACCTACTGGGCAAACTGTGAGAATTTCAGGGGGTTGCTCTAGACATTATTAGGACCAGTAATTAGTTTTGTAAGTGAGCTATACATGTACAGTCATTACTTGTTCTGTGCTGTGCTTGGATTGTAATGAATGAAGTGACATTTTAAAAAATCAGTGTAGTAGGGTCCTTTTGTAGCAACTTAAATAGTCAACATTTTGATACTTTTCTTCCAAAGCAAGAGCATAGAGGGAGATAAAAGATTTTTCTCTTCAACTCTGGTAAGATAATTTGACAAAAAAGAATTATTCTTCCTTTCATAGCTGTGAAAGAGACTACCTGGACTGAGTTCAGGGTTTTGGTTTTATCTCCTAGCTTCTTTGTGTTTTTACTCCACTCTTTGTCTTTTCTTGTAAAAGAAAGAACTAAGTGAAGTGCCTTTTTTATTATCTTTTTCTATATTTTTAAAATAATTTTTTAAACTCTATTCATGTCTGTGGGTATCCTGCTAGCAGTGAATGTCCTAAAATTGAATTTGTTTTTCTAGAGTGTAGGGCCACTCTCCTGACACACAGCTTTCTCTCAGCCAAAGAGAGAAGCACCAGCTGATAAAAGTGGAAGATTGCTCTGTGGCCCTGGAGCCAGAGAGACAGGGGGCTTTCCTTGTGTGGATTCCTAGTTAAAATGTAAACTGAGCCACTCTCATTTCCTCTTACTTTCTCTAGAACCCTCCAAGAGACCCTATATACAGAACTGTGGCCTGATGGGATGGTGTTTTGATGCATTTTTGTAAAAAGAGATCTTTCTTTTGGAAACAACCAACTCCCTTAAGACACTTTTTACCCCTCACTTTTTCTTCTCTTCTCCCATTCTTTCTTCTTCTTTTTCTGCAGCAACTTCTGCTGTTCAACAGTTGCAGATTGTTCAAAAGGTTTCTGCAACAGCTTTTCAAAATTAAAAAATGAAGACCTCTGACCAGGAGCAGAGGAGATTTTTACTGGTTGTGGACTACTGAGCTCACCTTGGGACCTCCAAAGACATGTGTGGATTCATGTAGAATAAAATCCTTATAAAATGGACATTTGAATCTGGTAGAGTTGAAGGATGCTTTAATGGAAAAAAAGTCTGTTCTCTTTAAGTAAGTGGAACTTTCCAAGCTGTCATGAAGTTTAATTTCAGTTTTCATTTGGGTGCAGGTTGTAGGAGTATCTCACTTGAAATGATAATCTACACTTACAAAAACAGTGTCATTTTTCTACCAATTCAACAACAAAGTAAATTTAAATCTTACATGAGAAGAGGTGGGCAGATGTTAAACAGTCTCCCAGTGGTGCTTACAGTGGAAATTCTGTTAATTCCTTCAATGGTATTAGCTTATATTTAGCTGTACAATAATGGCGCTTTTTTGGTGTTTTTTTGTTTGGTTGGGGATTTTTTGGTGTTTTTTTGTTTGGTTGGGGTTTTTTTGTTTGTTTTTTAGGACCAGGAAAGCAAAACTGTGTGCTTCGTTTTCAGGTTCTTGCCATTGTATTGCCGGTGGTAGTGTACTGTAACTGTATTTTATCTCAACACATGGGATTGAGTCTTAAAACCAGAATTGTTTGTAAAGGGCGTGCAGTGAGGTTACTGCTCATAAGATGAGCTGTGAACACTGAATAATGTGCATTCATCTAGCCCAAAGTAAATGCAAAATAATGCAATGTAGCTTGACCTTTTCTCATTGCAGGTTAACCTGAGTCTAATTAGCCTGGGTTTGCCTCAGGCTAAAAGTGGACGGGAATCACAGCTTGGCTGAGTAATAACTTTTTAACTCTTTGTGACTTGCTTTTGTGTTTACATCCTGTGCTGTTAGGGGGAAGCAAGGCACTGGAGGTAGAATAAAGGAGGACAAACCAAAAGTGCTTGTTGCAGCAGTGGTAGTCACCTGCTAGAAATTAAAACTGAAGTTCAGCACTAAACATCTGCTCGGTGTTCTGCACCGACTTCAGTAACTTATAGTCCAAACAGTTTTAGGAACAATCCCCAAAATAAAAAGGGATCAGTGACTTAGTATCAACAGCACAAGGGCTTTTTTTTCTTTTTTCCACTTTTGACACGGTGAGAAAATGAAGCTGAATGGTAAATGTGCAGGGTCAAATCTTATGCTAGTGTCTAAAGTGAAGCTCTTAAGTTTTAGTTTTGTCTGCCTTTGTGGTGTTGGGTGAGCTACATCTTAAATATCATATCTATTTCTTTAAACTTGTGTAATTTTTATTAGTCATTATAAAAGTGATTTCAATTCAGAAGTTGTTTCCTTCACTAACTCCAAATAAGGTCACTGAATTGGGGATTCAGTACTCAGGGCTTAAAGTTTAGAACAAAGAAATACCCGGTTTTGAGACACTGGTTTTTTCTGTGCTCTGTAAATTCATAGATTTGTTAATTTGCTCTGAAAGTACTCTTGATAGACTTAAGAAATAAGCTGTCAGTTTGTATGCTGAAGTTGTTGTTGTGGCAAGGCACTTTTGGAACTTTCCCTTTCAAAATATGAGTAGCAGCTTTTTTTCTTTTTTTTTTTCTATTTTGCATGGCATGTGCTTTCCTTACTTTGTGTTCTGCAGTGAAAGGTCACTGCAGCTTGAGATACCAGTTGGAAAATTTGTAGCTGATACTGTCAAGTCACATCCAGAAGTTTATACAAATTTTTGAAGTTAATTTTTTCACCAATGTAGCTGAAAAGTAGGAATTTTACTACCTTGTTTCAATTAATGTGTAACGCAATGAAACTAAGAATTATACAGCTACATTCTAAATTTGCAAAATGACATGTAGCTAGTATGAAATTTGGTTTCACAAGTCATTAAAAAATTCCTTGTGTGAAGCTTTAAACCCCACACTTGCAAATAACTTTGTTTAGCTAGTGGTGGTATGTGCCAGGTAGCCTCAGTGTGTTTCTGCCTTTATTTTGAGTGTGGTTCAAAATCTCCAACACTTCAGTCTAGCTTTTGTAGCTAGAAATAAATATACCAAGTAAACTGCTTTCAAATGGGAATGGATTTATGCCATAGCTTTTCATGCAGCCATGACAAAGTGAAAAGTGAGGTAAGAAAGTCTTCACTGGTAACTGGACTTCAAAACTATGTTAGCAAGTTAGCCATGTATTATTTGAAAATTCTTTGTATCTCTAGACATATAAGATATTTCATAATGTGATATGTATGGTTTCATGATACACTAGCTATGTGTGCAGCATCCCTGGGGAATTATTGAAAAGATTCAGAAAAACATTCTAGCTTTACTGTGAAGTAACAGTAGTTTTTGGGGTTTTTTTTTCTTGTTAAGATTATGGCCAGCATCCCATCCATGTTCTCCTGTTCCTTGACTTTGCTTTGAAAACATAGTTTTGGTCTGGAAAATAACCAGTTTTACTCTGAAGAAACACGTTTCTGTAAAAATGTAGGTGAAGTCTGCACTACAGAACACTTGTAGTTTTGTTGCAGTTTTTTTACCTTTTAACTCAAAAAGAACCCCAGCCTTCTGTTTTCATTTGAAACAGCTTTACTTAAAAGTATTTTCAACACCTCTCGAGACTCATGTAGGGTCTATAGCTGAAGAAAAAGCAGTGTAAGCCCATTCACAGAATAATAGAATCAACTAGGTTGGAAAATACCTTTGAGATTGAGTCCAACCTGTGACTGAACACCCCCATGTGTACTAGACCATGGCACTGAATGCCACATCCAATCTTTTCAACACTGCCAGGGACAGTGACTCCATCACCTCCTTGGGCAGCCCATTCCAGTGCCAAATCACTCTTTCTTCCTGATGTCCAACCTAAACCTCCCCTGGCACAGCTTAAGGCTGTGTCATCTTGTCTTGCCACTTGCTGCCTGGGAGAAGAGACCAACCCCAGCTGGCTACACTCTCCTTTCAGGTGGTTGTAGGGAGTGATAAGGTCACCCCTGAAACCTCCTTTTCTCCAGGTTCAACAACCCCAAGCTCCCTCAGCCGCTCCTCACAGGACTTGTGCTCCAGATCTTTCCACCAGCCTTGTCGCCCTTCTTTGGGCAATCTCCAGCACTTCAACATGCTTCCCAAACTGTAGGGCCCAGAGCTGGATACAGCACTCAGGGTGTGGCCTCACCTGTGCCAAGTATAGGGAAAGAATGACCTCCCTGCTCCTGCTGGCCACACTGTTCCTGATACAGGCCAGCATGCTGCTGGCCTTCTTGGCCACCAGGGCACACTGCTGGCTCATGTTCAGTCTGCTGTCAGTCAGCACCCCGAGGTCCTTTTCTGCCTGGCCACAGTCCAGCCACTCTGTCCCCAGCCTGTAGTGCTGCAGGGGTTGTTGTGGCCAAAGTGCAGGACCTGGCACTTAGTCCGGTTAAACCTCATATTGTTGGATTCAGTCCATCTATCCAGCCTGTCCAAGTCCCTCTGCAGAGCCCTCCTATCCAGCAAACTGACAGTCAAACCTAGTTTGGTGTCATCTGCAGCTTTACTGATGGTACACTTGATCCCTTCATCCAGATCATCAGTAGAGATATTAAACAAGAGAGGGCCCAACACAGATCCCTGCGGGACACCACTGGTGACTGGCTGCCAGCTGGAGGCAGCACCATTCACCACCACTCTCTGGGCCCAGCCATTCTGCTGGTTCTTTACCCAGCAAAGAGTGTTCCTGTCCAAGCCATGGGCTGGCAGCTTTTCCGGGAGTATGCTGTGTGAGACAGTGTCAAAGGCCTTGCTGAAGTCCAGGTAAACAACATCCACAACCTTCCTCTCATCCAGAGCGTCACCTGGTCATAAAAGGAGATCAGGTTGGTCAGGCAGGACCTGCCCCTCCTAAATCCATAGTGGCTGGTCCTGATCCCACAGCTGTCCTGTAGGTCCTGTCTGTTTGATTGCACTCAAGATATGTTCCATAATCTTGCTGGGCACTGAGGTCAGGCTGACAGGACTGTACTTTTCCCAGATCCTCCTTCTGGTCCTTGTTGTGGATGGACATCACACTGGACAGCTTCCAGTCATCTGGGACCTCCCCAGTGAACCAGGACTGGTGATAAATGATGGAGAGCGGCTTGGCGAGCTCTTCCACCAGCTCCCTCATCACCCTAGGATGGATCCCATCTGGTCCCATAGACTTGTGAGCATCCAAGTGGCTCAGCAGATTACTGACTGCTTCCTCCTGGATCACAGAGGGGCTATTCTGCTCTCCATCCCCATCTCCCAGCTCAGGAGGCCAATTGTCCTGAGGATGACCTGGCTTATTGTTGAAAACTGATGCAAATAAGGTGTTATATACCTCAGCCTTTTCCTCATCCTTGATAACTACACTCCCCACTGTATCCAATAAAGAATGGAAGTTCTCCTTGCCCCTCCTTTTGCTATAAATGTATTTATAAAAACATTTTTTATTACCCTTTACAGAAGTGGCCAGTTTAAATTCTAATTGAGCTTTTGCCTCTCTGTTGCATTCATCAATACTTCCAATAATAATTTTTTAATCCAAATTCTGCTCATTGTTTTTTACATCGGGAAAAATTTCTGTTGTACTTAGCAGCTGACATAGCCATGTACAGTACATCTAGTAATAAAAAGTATTTTGCCCTTGGCCTAGGAGATAGAAGGATCAGCCTCTCCATTGCTTAAATGAAAAACTAACCTATTCAAAACCCCCACTCCCCACATAAAACTAATACACAAGACTGTCAGCATGCTTTGCTGGCAGTAGAATTTTGATGGGTTTTTTAATAGGAGCCTCCACAGTGGTGGTGCTTTATCTACTCACAGCAATTGATTGGCATAACTATAGCGCAAGCAGCTATTTTGGAGTAGGGTGTAGACTCTCTTACAGAATAAAAGTGGTTTTATTCTTTACATATTCTGGTCCTTTCTGAACAGACCAATTATTTAAAATTGCTCTCTTAAGTGGTGTTTGCCTATAGCTGCAGACGTGAGTAGTTTAAAGACCTGTAGCTGTGGTCCCCAAAGCAGCATCTTGTGAACATCTTGCCTTTGTGGTTCTTTGTAGCCCTGGGAAAGGAAAAGTCAAAACTGATGCTGCCACTGCTGTACTGACATGGAGAGCAAGTTACTGTGATAACACTTTGCAGGCCAGCTTGCTGAACATTTTTCCTGGGTCAGCAAATGTTTTGTATCCCTGCTCTTTAGCTCTTGGTGATAAACTTCATCTTTCAATTTACTCCATTTTCTTGTAAGAGAAAACAGTTGTCATTTTTTCAGTTGGTGCCTGATGATACTCAAGATGTGGTATGTAGTTCCCTATTCCTAACTGAATTAATCCTTTCTGTATATCTTCCAATATAAGAAGCCCTGATCAATAGAGAATTCTGTGAATAGGGTTCAGGAGGAAAGCAAGGAAAGCCAGTGGAATGTTAGCTGTGCCTATGTGTAATGAACATTTTCGTCCTCTTGAAAAAAAAATCTCTTTGCCTGATTCCTTAGTGTGGATGGTGACATCCCATGCCAACAGGAGGGCTTCAGAACACACTTACTTACTGCCCACCACTAACATTTTAATTACTTTGCACAGGAATGGGATACTGATCACTGACCTGCAGTGGCTTGGAACATTAGCCAACATCCTTGGATATTCATAACCCTTGGTTATAAAAGGCACTTTCCTAGAGACAGGAAAGAGATTAAGGTTGTGTTGGGAAAGATCTAATTTGAGTTGCTGTGTGCTTTACTACATGTTATTTACAAGAACAGTGTCCTGATGATGTGTGGTTAAATTAAGTTTTCCTCTCCCTTTCTCTCTGTCTTTACCATTCAGGAAAATTATGTGTGAATTTTTTTTGTTTAAAAGTAAGAGTAAGTATTAAGATACATGACTGGACCTTCAACATTCAGGAGTTGCTGATGTTGTGCTTGTAGTCTTGTACGTGTTCTTGGAATAGCCATGCTGCCCTCTTAGATGAAATAATAGAATGCAACAAATGTTTTTGGTATTCTTTTTAGCTGCAGACTAACAACATAATTGTAGCAGATCCCCAAGAACAAGACAGTGTACCAGAAGCACCAAGCCCTTGCTGTTTGAGGAAAGAGTCCATTTTCTTGCATTAATGGTACTTTATCCTCCAGCTGTATCAGTCCTGCAAAGAAGTACAACCATACAGGCTTCATCACTCTGTTAGAGTTTCTGGATGCAGCTACTATCTCTGCAAAATTGGAAGGAAATACAAGGTTAGCAAGGGAGTATTTATTCCTGTCTCTGCTCATCTCACAAGTTACAGTGAAAACTTCCCTAAAAAGAGAGAATTCTAAGAGACTGTCACAAGCACTTCAGCCTAAAACTGGAAAGCTAGTATCACTAGAAACCATTTTTCTTTTGAAATTGGTAGATCATTGACTCCAAGGAAGAATTAAAGTCCCGAGATCAGGTTTTTTTGCATTAGCACACTGTATATTTACTACAGTGGTTTTAATAGCAGAATATAGGGCAAGAGTAAAATTCTATTCTAAATGTTTATGTTCATGGCTACTATTATAGTTGAATATAATCAGCATAGTCTATGTAGATATAAAATTACTACATAATTTCTATATGATGAAAAAGGGAAATTATGTAAAAAGAAGGAGTTTGTGCTGTTTTATAAATTTTTCAATTGAAGTAATTTAAGTCATCATAGTCTGACATTTTGATGACTCTGGATATACCTGGAATTACATATTATATATGTTACTTGTCATTTATACCAGCTCATTTGAATTTTCTGCTTGATGTGCTCCTCTGCTTCAGAGTGAACTCAGTGTTACAAATTCCAAAGTCTTTGTTTTTATGGTTTTTGAAGATGTGTGTGGTAAATTTCATGCAGCATTAGTGACTGACAAAAAAGAATTGAGATGTTCCATATTTAGATGTTATCATATAAATGCTGTCATACGCTTCTTGCATTATTTTAAAGAAAGAGTATTTTAAAATTTTGTGGTTCTGGTGCTGCTGCAAGTATTATAGACCTGATAAGATTGGAACACCAGTTCTACACAATCATTGTGACTCATGGTATTTGCAAATATAGGTTAAAGATGGTGGGATATTTCCCTGATCTTAATATGAAGTCTTGGAAAGAGAGTTTGTCCTAATGCATGGAAATGCACTGTACCTCTGGTTGAGGGCAGTATATTTTAGTCAATTTTGTATTAAAATTAGCAGATGTAACACACCAGAAATTAGCATGTCCTCTCTTTTGTTGCCTGGAAGAAGCACGTACATTAAATCAGGACATTGTCATTCGAGTCTCTAGATGGCATTAGAAATTTCCTCTTAACACAGGCACCCAATTTCTGTCTAATATGAAGGACGAATATACTGCTTTTATTCTTTTATCACAAGATAGGCTCTGTGGAGTCAGTTCTAAGAAGGTCAATAAGGGGAGCTAATTAAACTTTACTTGTTGAGAGTTTGCACCAGGATTGACATTTTCTATACACAGTCTATTAACATTTGCAAATTCTTATTTTTAGATGGTTGACTTACCTATAGCTGTCAGATGCACCCTTGACAGTTGAATTTTCATTTGCAGTCATTAAGTCTAGAGCAAGAATCTGATTACTTAAAGACTACACACTTTAATTTGATCCCAAGTTCT
>VYZP01026587.1:0-28041 GCA_013400635.1 Hypocryptadius cinnamomeus
CCCGGCCCGCCGAGCCCGGCCCGCGCCGCTTCCTGTGCCACTTCCGCTTCCGCTTCCGGTTCCGCTGCCGCGCCCGCCCTGGCCCCGCCCCCGAGCGGCAGCGGCTGTTCTTGGGCGCCACCTGCAGGCGCGGAGCGGGACCTGCAGCCCGCCCCCCGCGGGGCAGAGCCGGAGTGGGGGGGCACGGGGGACACGGAGGGTCCGGGCAGTGGCACACCGGGAACACGCGGGCGCGGCGTCTGGGCCTCCGCTGCTGCTGCTGGGAGGCGCCGGGAGGTCCCAGCGGTGCCACCGCGGGGCCGGGAATGCCTTGGAACCCTCAGCGGGCGGGAGGGGCCTCCCGGGCGGCCGGAATAGAAGTGCGCGAGGCGGGTTCCGGGCGGACCGGAAGTGCGGCCGAACCCGTTGCCGTGACAGCGGGCCCCGGGCCGCCATGGAGGCCGCGCTCACTGACATGTACGACCAGGCGCTGCTGGGCATCCTGCAGCATGTCGGCAACGTGGAGGAATTCCTACGCATCCTCTTCGGCTTCCTCTACCGCAAGACCGACTTCTATCGGCTCCTTCTGCGGCCCGGGGACCGCCTGGGCTTCCCGCCCGGCGCGGCGCAGGCCATGGCGCTGCAGGTACCGGCGGGGCCCGGGAGGATGGCGCGGCCTGGCCTTGCCGGCGGCCGGTGCTGTCGCTGCCGCGGGGCCGAGCCGCACGGGCCGTGTCTCCCCGGCCGGGCGGTGTCCGTATCGGGCCGGCGGCGGGGTTAGGTCCGGGCGGAGCGGGGGATGCGGGGCGGCGGTCGGGCAGCACAGCAGCCCCCGGGGCACCGGCGCTGCCTGGAGGAGTGCAGAGGAAGGCAGGAGAGCTCCCTTGAAGCGGGGGAAAGCGCCACCCTCGTAAGAAGACGAGGAGCCCCGGAGGCGGGCGAGACCCCGGTGGGAAGAGCCGGGCTACGGCATCAGCTCGGAGCTTGGCCCGAGCTTGGGTTCCTGTCTGGTGGCCCCTGGAGAGCTTTTGGGGCTGGGCACAGTGCGGGAGGTGCAGCGTTCCTGCTGCGGGAGGGTGTTGGGGCGGCCTCGTGGCTGCAGCCAGAGGTACCCAGAGTGTGGGGACAGTGTGGAAGGGGCTCGTTCCTCCTCATCCTCGCTCAGCTGCAGTTGGCACAGTTCTGAGCTGTTGCTTTGCATGGTCCACGCGGGGCTGGTGCTCACCTCTGCCACACCCTGCCCTGTGCTCACTGCGTGGAGAGCAGAGCTGGGGTGAGTGGCACGAGCCTCTGTCCTGTTGTGACTGTGCTGGCAGGAGCCCTCCCTGGGCCGTGTCCTTTGTCCTGCACCCAGAGCAAGACTCAAATCGAGCAGCTGTGCCAGTCCACGCTGGAAGCACTAAATCTGCCACCAGAATATTCCTGGGAAGCAAAGCAGGGCTGTGTTGGATGCTTGCACACTTTTCAGAGCGTGTTTAGAGTGCCAGGGCCTGGCAGTGGGGTGGGAGAGCTCTCAGCCCATTGAGGAAGCAGGTGCAGGGTGTGAGTGGCCATCACCCCTTGCTGCAGCCGTGGGGTGAGCCGTCCGACCTGCAGCCTGCGCTGGACAGGCTGGGCTGGAGGCCAGGTGAGGGGTAGGGTTACATCTCCTGGGATCACATCTTCTCCTGCACCTGTCTGTTTGGGCACAGCCAGTGCCAGCTCAGCTGTCCTGCAGCTTCTCCTGGGGCAGCTCATCCTGCCTGCCTGTTGGAGGCTTTGAGTCCAGGCTTGCAGATGGTCCCTGGGTGAGCCTGCAGTGTGGGGTAAGGGGAGGCTTTCTTGGAGCCCTCTCCCAGCCAGGAGCTGAATCTCACCACTCTGCTTTTCCCTGGAGCAACCAGCCCTCTTCCCAGGCTAGGGTGAGGTTGGCTCTGAGAATACAATCCTAGAAACAATTCCCAAATGCTCCCAGGGGTTTCTGAGGTGCGCTCCACGCAGCCATTGGACTTGCCAAAGAGTCATCAGCTGTTTTTGCGGTGACTGAAGCAGCTCGGGGCGGGTGTGTGCTGCAGAGAGGAAGGGCAGGAAGGAGCAGGTGCCCAGGTGTGTGGTGCTGCTCCTGTGCTCGTGTGGGCAGCCAGGCAGAGCTGCAGTGCTGCTGACTGGGAGTGCTTTTTCTCTCGCAGGCGTTCCGTGCGTTCGAGCGCATGGCCAGGCAGGACGACGAGAGGAGGCGCCGCGAGCTGGAGGCCAAGCTGAGGAAGAAGGAGGAGGAGGAGGAGGCAGCTGCAGCCGCTGAGAGGGTGAAGCTGTGTCCTGCAGCTCAGGAGATTGAGGTGGAGACAACGGAGCACATCCCAGCCGCAGATGCCGGGGAAGCTGCAGGCAGCCAGGAATCAGCTGCAGCCCAGGCTGCTGCAGCCCCCAGCCCGGAGTCGGTGGAGCCTCCAGGGGCTGCTGCCCCCGCAGAACTGCCCACGTAAGGGTCTCTCACTTTCTTCATGCTCCTGGTGGGGGGAGGCAAAACCATGGACAGGGCACCCACTGTTCCCTGCACAGCCCTTTGTGGGTTTTGGCCTTCCTCTGCAGGCACTGAGCCCTTCGGGAGGCTGTGAGGATTGCCCTTGCAGGCTTCCAAGGCTAGAGGCATCGTGTAACCCCCACAGGAGGGCAGCAGTTGTTGTCCTGTGCGTGGTTCAGGGTCCACTCTGCTCTGAGCAGGGGAGGTGGCATATCCTGTACATGGCCGCAAAGCTGGGCCGGGCCATGCACCTCCTCCACAAACTGGTTATGGTGTGCACTGTCCCTTTTCTGGCACTTGCTAAGGCTCACTAGGAAGTCCTGGCACCAGCCTGCAACCTTTTTGTTAGTGCTGGACTCCCTGGCGTGCTGGGAGACGTCCCAGAAGCCGTATGGGAGTGTGCACAGGTACCTGCAACACCTGTGAGTGTGCACAGGTACCTGCAGTACCTGTGAATTGGTGCTGGGAGTGTGCACAGGTACCTGCAGTACCTGCGGGTTGGTGCTGGCAGAACTGGCCGTGTGACAGGCAGCAGCAAAGGGGTTTGGAGCCCTCTGGAGGTCTCTGGCCCATCCCTTGGCTCAGAGCAGGGCCAGCTTTGAAGATCAAGCAAGTGCTGCAGAGTTTCTCTTTAGCTAGGCTTGGTGGCTTTCCAGCAGCCTCCATTTCTGCAGAAATGTCTTTGTGTCCAAGTCCTTCCACAGCTTCTGGGACACTTCCAGTCTGGCTCTGCTGGGCAGCAAGATGTGAGCTGCAGAGGGCCAGCATGGCCTCTCTGAACCGTGAATGCAGGTCCTGTACAGGCTTCACTCATCCTTCCCTGGCATCACCTTGACCCTGAGCCAAGGCAGAGCTGCCCAGCCCTTACTCAGGGCCCTCAGGCCTCACTGAGGTTCACACTCCTGTGTTTCTTTGCTGACCAGGTCGGGGGAGTGATGCTGTGAGCTGGCTGTGCAGACTCCACCCCCTGCTCCCCTCCCTGGTGTGTTCTGTGGTCAGAGCCTTGTGATGGCTGTGCTGACCCTCTCTGATCACCACAACAGTCCTGACTGTATGTGGGGCTTTGCTGTGCCTTGTCCTGCTGTCCCCCTGGTGCTTGCTGAGGAGGGAAGCTTGGGCTGGTGATCCCTCCTCCCAGCCAGTTTTGGACATGTCATTGGGAAGAGCAAGCTGCCAGAAAGAAGGGGACCACTGGAAAAACCCCAAATCCTGTAAGGACTGGGATGGCTGATGCCTCTGAGGGGCAGAGAGAATTCAGGGCTCAGATTTTGGGGCGTATTCTATGTGCCTTGGCATGTGGAAAGGACAGTCTGAGAACCAAAATCTTGGGAACAGTGGAATGATAAGTGACAGGAGTGGAGAGGTTTGGTTCTTCCCCCAGGAGATGGTTGGGTACTCGAACAGGCTCTGTGGTCACAGCTTCAAGGCTGCCAGAGCTCAAGGAGCATTTGGACAATGCTCTCAGGCAAATGTTGGGATTGTTGAGATTGTCCTGTGCAAGGCCAGGAACTGGAATTGATGATCCTCGTGGGTGCCTTCCAGCTCAGGATATTCCATGGTTCCATGATTCTAGGACAATGGTGGAGTCAGGGTCTGCAGCCTTGGCTGGAGGCCGTGTTGGAGAAGAGCCTGAGCTCTGGCTGTGCTGGGGAAGAGCCTTGGAGTGGCCACTGTTGGGGGAGGGAGAAAGGGGACCAGCAAGGTGCCTGGGGAGTCACATGGCCCAGTGGGAGGAGGAGAAAGGACTTATGTGTAACTGATGTGCATCCCACGGGGTGAAGATAAGCCAGAAGCCAAAAATGAAATTATCTGCAATGCCTGTGCTGGAGCTCTCTTGTTAAAGGTGGATTGTCCCTGCGGCTGCCAGTCTGACCCCGATCCCTGGGCAAAATTAGCAAGTCAAAAAAAGCCCTGCCAGAGTGCACAGCAGAGGCCTGGGTGTGTCCAGCCCAGCTTGCTCCCAGTGGAGAAGAGAGGGAGAGGTTGGAGGCCCAGTGAAGCCGTGAGCAGAGGGAGCTGGGCTGGGCTGAGTGCCAGCTGCTCGTGTCTCTGTGCAGGCCACGTTTGCTGTGGTTTGCCCTGAGGAGCTTCACCTCAGGACTGATTGTGGGGCAGCAGCTGGTGTGAGGAGAGTTCAGCTGCCTGGAACAAATGTCAGGGCTGCAGGAAGGAAACTGGAGGGATCAGGAAGGAAGGTGGGGGCTCGTGTGAGAGCAGGATTGGTCTGACAGCGAGTCTGGTGGAGCCAAGAGGGATGGTTTCCGCTGTGTCTGGTGAGAGCCTGGTTAAAACTCAACCCTTGCATGCGCCACCCTCTGAGTGTGTCCTGGCACTGCTGCAGCTTGGCCCCTGGCAGACCTCCGACACTCAGGTGCTGTTTTGCAGCCTGCAGCCGTGGCACTGAACACCAAGCCCTGCGTGGCAGCTCTCCCCTGGGTGTTGCCACGAATAGAAGGTGCCTTCTGCTGCATAGAGCTGCCACTGCAACTTCTGCTCTCCCCAATGGGCCTTTCTCCCTCTTCTCTTACTGCTCCCACCACCCCACACTCGCTGGTGGGTGGAACACCTGCAGCCCCCTTGGCGCCTGCCCAGTTTAAACACGTGGTGGGTGAGACCAGGTGCAGCAGGCCCCGTCCCAGTCGTAGGAGTCTGGTGGTTTCCAGGCCAGGAGAGTGGGGTGTCTGCGGGCTTGAAGCAGGGCAGAGGAGCCCGCGGGTCTGTCACGGCGCTGTAGTTGGTTTCAATGCCTCTGGGGGGCACTGGAGCCCCCGGAAAGGCAGTGGGGGCCGGGCGGGCACCCCCCGACAGACTATTAATAATTTAACCAACTGCTTAATTCTCCACAGCCCCTTCCTTCTCAGCAAAACCCAGAGCTACCAGCCTGGGTACGAGGGGCGCATGAGTAATGCACAACTCTGGCAGCAGGAATGCAGAAAAGAGCTTAAACAAAAATATTTTCCATCTCCCTTCCTTCCCCCCGCCCCTCCAGCCGCTGGTGAAGAAAACCGCTGCCACTAGAATCTATATAAAAACTTGCTCATTCTGTCAACCTGACGGCTCTGGAAATGTAGGGCAGGTACCATCCCAGATCTGCCAGCTCCCATCAGAGCCTCGCGCTGCGCCCGGCTGCTGGGGTGTTGGTTGGGAACATCTTAGGAAGCACAGTGAGATGGTAGCAGCTTTTTCAGGGTCGATCCAGATGAATCAAGCCAGTTTTGCAGGTGTGGAGGTTTTCAGGGCTCAGTCTGGGGCTCGGCCAGGTCTCCCCAACTCCTTCACCTTCCCCATTGTGAAAGGCAGGTGAATCAATTCCTCTTTGCTGCCCTGCATGTTGCTGTGCCAGATTGCCCAGCAGCAGCTGGTGTAAATACACCGAGGACTGAGGTGTCTTCGGGGTGACTCTCGTGCCAGGAGCTGTGCCGAGGGGGACAGAGGTCTCTGTGCCACAGGAGAAGCCAGGCTCCTCTTGCAGCTGCCCCAGTTCTTGCAGTCCCTACCTTGCCAGGAGGGTAGCAGGGCACAGCCCTCCTCACACCTCACCATGGGGCTGTTCTTCCTCGCGTTGCAGCTGCACAGTCCCAGCTCTGGCTCTTCCCCCATCTGCTCCCAGAAGCCATCCTTGCCTGAGCTCAGCTCCTAATTTTGAACACCTCTGCTGCCCAGCACCCTCCCCTTCCCCCAGCTTGGATTCCATCCTGCATATATTTGCCACACAGCATTTAAAATAGAGCCTGGCAGCCCACGTGTGGCACTGCGCAGCCCGGCCTGTGCTTGTGCTTTATGACTTTGGTTCCTGGCTTCCCTCTGCTCCTTGCTTTCTCCCAGTGTGAACTGGGGGAGAAGCTCTCATCCCCCTGTCCTGTGAGTCCCCTCTCTTACTCCATGTATGGGCAGGAGGTAGTGCAGGAGGCTGGGAAGGGCCGTCCTGGAAGCCTGTGCATGATGGTGAATGTCTCACCTTCATGTGTTTCTCCCTCCAGCTCTTGTGTCTCTCCCAGGTGCTCCAGCCAGGTGTGCTCAGGATGGGGCAGCTCTGGTCTGTACCTTGGAGATCATCTGGGCAGGTGAAGTCTCTGAGAGGAGGATCTTTGGGTGTGGACAGCACAGCTAGGGCTGGAAGCAGGGCCACTGGGGCACAGAACACCGTGCCAGGTGGGCCCAGCAGGATATGCCAGTGCCTCATTCCTGAGGAAGCCTTTGGCTGCTGCTGGGCACAGCAACATGCAGGGCAGAATGAAACCCTGGGGTATATGTGGCCTCAGCCGTTCACCTTCTGTGGTGTGGAGAGGAAAGAGGCAGCAAGAGGAGTGGGCTGAGGTGAGATGGGGCTCTTCCACTTTGGGGGGCCTTGAAGGAGACCCTTCAGGTGTTCTGGAGTCTGTGACTGGGGAAGGGGCTCCACTCGCCCCATGCACGCAGTGCCATTGTGCCAAGGAAGGGGCACACAGGCTGCTGCTGAGCAGCAGAGCCCTGGCCACGCTGAGTGCCCCACTCACCTGGTCCAGGTGAGCCCCCACCGGTCTGCTCTCCCTGGCACTGCTCTGCTGTCCCTGGCAGTGGGTGATGGGGCTCAGCACTGACCTACAGGAATCCCTGGGGTACTCCCTGGCTTGCTGGCTGGATTGAACTGAAATGCATTCATCTGGTGAGCTGACTCCTAGCTCCAGCTCTCTCCTGAGACCCACCACTCCCATTCCCAGAGCCCCTGGCGACCTGGAGTTAACCCTTTGTGAGCCACGCTGGGAACATCCCTGGGATGACACAGCAGTGCTCTGGGAAATTTCCATGAGGCGCCTGTGTGAATCTAACTCAACTTAGCAACGGCTTGGCTTTGCTGGAAGCCCAGATGGCATTTTGTTGTGAGGTGCCTGCAGGATGGGCTTCCTGGCATGGCTGCATCCTCCTTGAGGTGCCGGGGACAGGAATTTCACTGCTGGTCACCCTCTCTGGAGGAGCAGGGCTATGAAGAGGAGCTGTTGCTGCACACTGCTAACTTCAAGGCTGGTTTTGTTTGACTCAGAGGCTTCATTGTACCAAGCTTTTTCCTCTCAAGCCTTTTCCATTCAGAAGGGAGGGGAACCCTTAGGTGCTTAGCAGTTTTGTCTGGGACTGTCCAGACCAGAAGCCAGTTAAACTGGTTTCCTTCCCCACTGCCCCTATGGACTTTCCTGATGAGCTCACCTCAGAGTCCGTGCTGTTTTTCCAGCCTGACCTAGAAAGGAGCTGATCTTGATCCATATTTAAGGAGAATCTGTCCTGGTTCCGATTCCTCTTATGCACGTGGGGCTGTGCACAGGGAATTCCTCCAGCATGGCCAAGGCCTGTCATGAGCAGGAGTCAGACAGAGCTCAGAGAACGGCCTGACCTGATACAGCCGAGCTCCATCTGGCCCTGTATCCTGTCTCCATCAGCAGCAGATGCTGGGGGAAGAGGAGAAGAACAGAATGAGCGGTGCAGTGATACTTTCTCTGTGCTTTCACCCTACCCTGCTACATAGTGGCTTAGTGGCTTTCTAAACACTTGGTCCTTCAGCCCATTGCGGGGATTATTTTCCCTTTTCTTTCTGAATTTGAGCCCTCCCATGTTGGGGGACTCTGCAGCAGCATCCTGCAGCAGGTCCCTGTTGTGCAGCACTGCCATGTGGGGCTGTTTTCTCCATGCAGGTGAAGAGGCATTGAGTGGGTCCCCAATCCCTTCTCTGCCCTCTCTGGGGTTCTTCTGTCATGTCCATTTTCCCCTTTCAGTCTGTTTTTGGGCTGAAGAGTCATCATTTCCATGCTTGTTTCTCACTTGAGCATCCTTGTGCTCCTACACGATTCTCCAGTGTTCTGAGGGCCATCCCCATGCTTGTATGTGGACCCATTGGTATTCTCTGCCTCCTACCCTGTTTCTTTTCTCCTTGGCTGTCTTGCTTTTGCAGTGAGGAAATCCTCTTCCAGCCACATGGTACTTCTCACAGTAAAGTGACATCACTCCAACCCCTTTTCCTCCCTTCCCAGCTCTCCCCAATGCAGCCAGCTTTTTCAGGTGGAGCAAGAGCTTCGAGGGAGCTCTGTGTTGGTGAGACCTTCTTCTGCTAACACACCCCAGTGTGTCCTTGTCTTTGGCCCTCAGGGTCTGCAGCACTGCACTCACAGTGCTCTTGTGTTTGGTTTCTGGGAGGAATGTGTCCAGGTAATACTGAGGGAAGCAGGGAAATGTAACTTAAGTCATCTTCGCTAAGTGGAGTCTTTCTTGCAATGGAGAGAAGCCATTCCTGCTGGGAGAATTATTTTAATCCATGTGCTTTCTCCCGTGGTGGTGGGAACTTAACTGCTCAGGAAACCTCCTTTCAAAGGGCTGAAACACTTGAGCTGAGGGTGAAATCCCTTAACCCTTTCTGGTGCAGCCCTTGTCACTCAGGCCTTTTGCAGATGATGAGGAGCAGTCAGGGTCCAATTTTCCAGTGTTCTCATGGAGAACCAGGCCCCTCCAGTTGGGTAGCTGAGATCAGCAGCAGAGTGCCAGCTTCCTTGTGCTGCACTGAACTGCTAAGGCTTTTGGTTGCCCTACCAAGGTACTGAGCTCCAAAATTAGGTCCTGGGACCAAAAATAACTAAATTAAAACCTATAAATTTTTCTCTCAACAAGCAGAAAATCCCAGGGCTGGAAACCAAGGGACAGGATGTGCCCAATTTTTAGGTAAAAAAACAGTCGCTGTTTGCTTGGTTTAATATTGCAGCATTCACCAAAAGGGGCCTAACATGGAAAACTACCTAGATTGGGCCAGGTTATGTTGGTGGTGCAGGGGCTGAGAGGCCACCTTGTCCTCTATTCCCACAGCTCAGTCCCATTGGCTTCCTTTGGCCTTATCCCCCTTTCCCAGGGCAGCCTGGCTGGCTGCGTGTAGGTCTCTCTCTCAGGAGATCTCTGAAGCCCAAGGTTGTATAAGCTCTGTGCAAACAATGAAGATCCCAGGGGTCTTTTCCAGACGGTGGCATGTCCTGCTGTCCTTGACCTAAATATCCCAGCAGTAGTGAAATTTAGCCCCCTGGTGCCGGCACTCCAGCACTCTCCTGCAAGCCGGTGGTGGCATTTCCACTTGCCTAATGTCAGTAAGCTGGCGCTGTGGAACAGCTCTGTAAATAACTCGGGACGCAAAAGGGAGGGCTAAAAGCTCTCCTGGAGTGAGCCAGCTTGGAAAAGAGCAAGGCTCTCCCTCATCACGGAGGGGGCAGAGCATCTCGGTGGGGCTGGTGGGGGCTCCACATGCAGAGGAGGCGGGTGGGTTTGTTGGCTGGCTGCTGAGTAGAGCAGCAAAGGCATCGTGTGGGTGGTGCCTTGGGCACTTGGCACCCAGGAGCCTTGACCCCTTCCCACTGTGTCACCCAGGCTTGGTGACACAATGGCATCGAGGGGAATGAGTCTTGATGGGCTTGATTTTTGGTTGTTGGTCCCATCCTGGTGGTAAGTTGAAGCTCTGAGGCTTCCTGAAGGTGAGGTGACCTTTCAAGTACAAGTCATATGAGGAGCAGCTGAGAGAGCTGGAGGGGCTTATCCTGGAGAAAAGGAGGCTCAGGAGGAACCTTCTTACTCTTGACAACTGTCTGACAGGAGGGTGGAGCCAGGTGGGGATCTGGCTCTGCTCATAGACAACAAGGGACTGGACAAAAGGAAACAGCCTCAAGTTGTGCCAGGGGAGGTTTAGGTTGGATATTGGGAAGATTCCTTTGTGGAAAGGGCTGCCCAGCCCTGGCACAGGCTGCCCAGGGCAATGATGGAGTACTTATCCCTGGGGGGGTTTAACAAACGTGCAGATTTGGCACTTGGGTACATGAGTTAGTGGTGGCCTTGACAGTGCTGGGGACACAATTGGACTTGATGTCTCAGAGGGTTTTTCCAACCGAAATACTTCCATGATTCTGTGATCCTTGTAAGGCTGATGGTGGGCACTGAAGTCTTGAGCCTGGGCTGCACTTCCTGGCTGGACTGTGCCTCAGATTTCAGAGTGAGGGGGAAGGCACTGGCATGCATTGTTCACTTTCTGGTTTTGAGAGCAGGATCACCAAGCTGCACAGTGCAGTCCTGGAGGTGTGTGCTGAGGACCCCAGGGATAATGGGCTATGAGGAACTGTTGACACACTTCTGCCCACTTTGGGGGTGAAGAATACTTTCCAAAACTGGATTTGGGTGGTTCTCCATCAAACCAAACACGCCTGGATTGGAAGAAATCCTGAGGATTGGGAGGGTCCTGGACCACTGCTGCTCAGGGCTGGAGCTTGCTGTCAGACAAGGAGTGTCAGAGATGGATCACAGGGGATCAGAATGGATCCTGAAGCTTATTGACTGCAGTGTGACTTGAACTGTAAAGGAAGGGATTTGGCATTCAGCTTGCTTAGTGCTGTGCTAGAGCCCTCAGTAGTTGAAGTGCTGGTACAAAGAAGCCTTTGTGGAGCCCTGGGTGCCTCCTGGACCCCAGCGAAGGTCTGGGAGCTGCAGTCTACGTTTTCCTACCCTGGCACTTCCCAGGCAGAACCCAGAGACAGAAAGTGCAACCGTCCTGATGTTTTGGTGCCAAAAGATGTTAAATCTGGAGGTGGGAGGGAGGCTCCTTTGCAGCTTGCTTGCAGAAGGAGCGCAAAGCTGGGATTTTCCGTGCACACAGTCCCTGCAGCTTTGGGAATGCAGCTTTCTGATGAGGTTAAACCTCTGGCTTCCCTACCTGTTGCTACAGCACCCACACTGGAACCCTGAGGAGCAGAGGGCACACTGTACCCTCTTCAAAATCATCTTAGAAGCTGGGTTTTTTTAGCTTTGGCTGAAGCTTGGTAGCAGCTTTTTGGGGTGCACAGACCTTCCTGTAGCTTGAGGCACTTTGGGTGTCTTTTCCTCAACTTTTGCATGCTTGCACCAAAACTCCTCAGTGAAGAGGAACTCGGTGAGCTGCCCTGCTTCTTCTCAGCTGAACCAACCAGATCCTTTGGTGTGTTTGGTTCCTGCTCTTCGTTTGTGTCCAGCACTGTGTTCACAGAGTTGGTGCTGCAGCTGTTGAGCTCCAAGGACAGAAACGTGTCCAGCTGACTGTCCACAGAGCAAGGATTGCTGTTGCCATTTCCACATTGCTCAGCTCATCGTGCATCACCAACCCACGGAGCTGGGAATCCCGGAGTAAGAAATGCCCAGAAATCTCTGTATGGGTCTCGACATACGGCTCAATCCTCAGACATCCAGCATGTCCACGGGGACAGCACTGCACCTCTCAGGGAGCCTTGTCCCCTTGTGTGGCTGCCGAGGGTCTCACCCGTGTGTAGGGAGGGAGTGGCTCCGGTGCCAGGGACAGCGCAGCGGCTGCGCCATGTGGCTCTGAGGAGTGGGAAACAGATCGGCTGCTTCTCGACGGTGCATTGTTAAAGGTTTCACCTCCCCCAAAATGACACATTGCGAGCAAAAATAGAACAAGACAGAACACATAGACCCACCCCCACCATCCCCACCACCCGGCAGCCAAGTGCACGCAGTGCCAAACCCTTGGGTTTAAAAGCTGGTGCTTTGTCACCCTCCCTCCCCTGAGTCCTGCCACCACCTGCCCCAGCCCAGCAGGCATTCAGGCAGTCTGGTGAGTGACCATCGCACCAGGAGCAGCCGTTCTGCTGGGACAATCACCACCCAACCCACACTGTGGGCTGGATCTGACCCCTCTCTTCAGCTGGTGGGTCTGGGGATGGGAGCAGGAACCGTGGTGTTGGTGCAGGAGGTTCTCTCACCCGCTGCACAGAGGTGCTCTTGAGACAACGTGACGGATGCCTTTGGCCAGGAGAGCCACCTCCGGCTTGGCCCAGCCTGCTGTGAGCCAGAGCTGTCTCCTGCGAACGGTGAGGGAAGCTGCCTCCCAGCCAAGGAGCAGGGTCCAATTCTGGAGTGCCACTGGTGTGTGCTAAGCACAGTTGGACCAGGCAGAGATGTGGTTGGAAAACGTCCAGGAAAGGAAGAGTTGCTCCAGGAGGTGGTAGAGCTGTCAGCCGTTTGTCAGCAGTGCCTAACAAGGCTGCGGCCTGCCTTCACCACCCTGGATCCTCCATGGCTCCAGAGCTGGCAGTTACACTGGCAGTGAAATTATCCAGGCTTCGTGAGTCCTCCGGTGATCCTGTTCAGGGGTACAAAGCCCATTGCATGGATTTTTAACATTGGAAACAGAGCTGAAGCAGAGGTTGGTGGTGTCTTGGGTAAACGTCTGGAGGATTTGGACTGGGTGTTGGGGAGGAGAGGAGTGGAGAAGTGATGGCACTGGAACTCACATCCCCAGGACGAGCAGCCATGGCTGGAGGGAGGTTTAGGCACGAGAGGGAACTTCTCCCCCTGAAGCTGGATGAGGGGCTGCAGGGCCGAGGCAGTGGGGCTGAGCTTGTCCAGTGAGCTGCACGTGATGGCAGAGGTGGCAGTGACGTGTCCCTCCTTCAACCGACCGTGCTCCAGTTTTGGCACAGTAGCAGCTCTGGAGAATGACAGAGCTGTCCCACAGGGACAGTTGGGCTGGGAGCAAGGCTGCTGTCACCTGTGCAGTCCCTATTCTGTGCAGAGCGACATTGGACAAAGTCCCTGCAGAGCACGGCCTGCCTCAGTTTCCCTGTTGCACAGCTAACACTGGCTGTGGGGCTGGTGAGCCCACTCGTGCCCTCACAGGCAGTGAGATTGCGTTTGGTAATCTCCAAGTGGGGCTACAACATGCAGAACTGCCTGGCTGGGATCTGCTCTGCCCCAGTGCTCTTCTCCTGAGGAGGAGAAGGCACATCCAGGGCAGACCTGGTGGCTTTGTGGCAGTGAGTGATTGCTGTATTATCCGTGCTGAGGCCATGGGGCATTTGCAGCTGGCATCTCACCGTGTGTGCCTTTGTACCAGTCCTTTTCTCCCATCTTTGATGATCTGCATCTGGTCTCACGAGCCTTGGCTGGGCATAAGCCCACTGCCTCCTCCTGCTCCCTGTTGAGTTTTTCCCAGGAGAGGTCCGGAGGGAACAGGCCAGGGGAAACAGCTGTTTGATGGTTCTTGTCTGGTTCTTTTGTGATTGCTGGAATGGTGATTCCCAGCTTCCTCCAGGTGACTTGCTGGCAGGTTTGGGAGGAGCCAGGTTGGTTTCTGCTGTGGCCAGCATGGCCACTGAGTCAGAAAGCTGGGCTTCTCATGGAGGGAGGCTGCAGAGAACTGAAGGGTGGTGCAGGTAGGACAGTGGGGTGTCAAAACCCCCTCCATGCTGCTGCCCCTGAAGGTCACAGAAGAACAGAAAGTAGCCCACATTGCTTAGAAGGAAACACTCTCTTAGGAGGGAAAAAACCCAGCTGGGTTTAAAATCAGGTCAGATTTGTCCTCTGGTTCACCGTGTGGCCTTGTGGCCAAGCTGGGGTGGAGGGCAGGAGTCCCATGAAGCTGTGCCGTGCCTGGGCAGATGCCACAGCATGGGTAAACATCTTGTGAGGGCATTTAACCAGCTAAGCTGCCCCGGGCTGCACACAGACCCTCCTCCCTGCCAGGGGCTGGTGCAGGCTGGTCCCTGAGACAGTTGTGCCTTGAGAGCCGAGCCGGGTGCCACCACTGGGCTGTTCCTAGGTGGGGACCAGGGGACACATGAGACAATGCCTGGGGCCATGCCCCTGCAGGTTTGCTTCCCACGGGGGCAGGAGCTGGGCCCTGCAGACGCTATCACCACAGCCCCTGGTCGCCTGCACCATCGGCTCCTCGCCCTCCAGCCCGCCTGACTCCTACAATCCGGGGGCGGCTGGGAAGCGACAGCTGGAGCCAACGCACCAGCCCGGTGCTGCTGCCATGCCAACCCTGTTTCCATGGCAATGGGCACCCAATGGGCGACTGCCAGGCAAGGCCAGCATGCCCGAAAAATGATGCGATGCCCCCTGAAATGGCCAGCTGAGGCTGGGAGCCTGCGAACGCCGCCAGTCCCAGCAGAGCCTTCAGTGCCTGGGAGCGGATCAGAACCAGCCAGTGCACAGGTGTAACAGGGCAGGTGGAACCCTTGGTGCACCCGGTGAAACCACAGAGAAAAAAAATGGGGTGTGCACAGCCACGTCGACAGCCCCCTCCGGCTGTCTTACAGCCTAATTTAATTTAAATAGATGGCTCTTACATAACCCTCAGGGCACTGTGCTGCTGCAGCCAGCCCCACCCCGTACTAGAGAGGGCCCCCCAGAGTGGGGGTGCCAGGAAGGCAGCAGGGCACAGGAAGATAGGCTCCCCAGGGCTGTCTATGCCCTGGGGCTGCTCTTCAGCAGCCCCCCCCTTTTATGTAAGTCCCTGAGCCCCATGTTTATCCAGCTCTACATTGAAGCCTAGGTGGGTATCAAAACATTTTAAAATAACTCTGCCTTTTGTTAGCACCACAGCTATCTTTAGAAGAGATTTGATTTTATTTGAAATCCCTCTCTGTGAGGGTTCAGTGGAATAGATCCCCGGGCCAGCAGTTTAAAGGGATATAGGTGTGGTGATCTCCTTTCTTGGCTGGAAACACCGTATTGATTATTGGTTATTGATCTTATAAACGCCATCTTATCCCTGCAGGCATCTCCTCAGCTTTTCTGGCATTTCCACAGCTGGAAGGGGCAGTGTTGTGCTCAGAGTGTTGCTCATGATGGCATCCTGGTCCCCAGCTCCATCACCTCCATGTGAACAATTGCCCTGCTCATAACAGCTGGTGGTTTTCCCAAACGTTAAAATCAGGGTGAGGAGAACCAGTGCTGTGTTTTCATGGTGAACTCAGGTTACAACCATAGGCCACCAGCTCTGCAGCCATGACAGTGGCTTGGGGGACAGCTCACACCCAGCATGTGCCAGTGTCCCTGCTCCAGCTGTGATGGGAAGTGGAGGGAACGAGGAACTCTGCCCTGGAGCAGAGGTGGCCAGGAAGGCACCCTGGGCCCACTGGGGGCCAACTCTGCACCTTTTGGGCAGCCAAACCATCGTGTGTCTCACCAGTTGCCCTTTCAGCAGCCTGACTGCTGCTGCAACAGACTGGGGAGATGGGACTATGAATCACCCACAGTGGCCAGGGTGGCTGGGGTCCCTCTGTCCTGTGGCTGCTTCCATAGAGCCAGCAGTGAGGGAGAGACTGGCCAGGAGCCCACCCTTGGAGATGCTGTAGTAGGACCAAGCAGAGGCTATGCCCTCCCTTTTGGTTTCTTGCATCCTGTTCTCAGGCTTCCTGCTCTCTCCAGGCTCTGATCTTTCTGGCATTTAACCTGTCTCCCCTTTCTCCCCCCACCAGGAGACAGGAGCAGTTCCAGACCAACCCCGACAGCTACAATGGAGCTGTGCGAGAGAATTACACCTGGTCCCAAGATTACAGTGACCTGGAAATTAAAGTGCCTGTGCCCAAGCACATTGTCAAAGGCAAACAGGTAAAGTGATGTGAGTGGCATCTCTTTAGCATTTCCCTTTCCATTGAGGTGCACAGCTTTCCTGGGAGACTGTGTTTTGTATTGAAGGACCAAGATTGGTTGTGCCTTATTCCACAGTGTGAGTCTGGTGAGGACTGAGATCACAGCCTGTCCGTGTTCCTGTTGTGCTGCAGTGTCCTCTGCTCCATCTCAGCTAGATTCCCTGGCACTGCCTCACCCTTTCTGTGCTTTTTCTTTCTGCTTCCACTACCTGCATACTCACACGTGTGTTTCAGAGCCTGGCTGGGGATGGATGCCCTTCCTCAGTTGTTCCTCTGGCTCTGAGTGTCTTCTGCCTTCTGTTTGGAACAGGAGCTGCTGGAACGGCTCCTCTGGCACTGGGGAGCTGGATCAGGCACAGCCCCTGTGTGGCTTGACCTGCTCTAGATGGAAGGGAGCCGGCCTGGGGTGGAGGCTGCGGGCCAGCCCCTCCCCCTGGCTGGCTTCCTGCACAGAGAGGTCTCGCCTTTCTCTTTGGCTCAGGCAGGAACTTCCCTCTTCTGCTTGTGGTCACGTTGTTTTTCCTGCACCACCTCTGTTCCCTCCTGGTCAGGGGCCCAGAAGGAGTGTGCCCGTGGCTGGACTCAGTTAGACCTAGAACTCTTTCCCAAGTGCTTCCCTTCCCTCTGTACTTTTCCATTTGGGAAGCCTGTGCTCCCCCACCTCCTGGTCTCCTCTGCTTCCAGGGTGGCTGAAAGGAGCACACTGGAGTTTGTCACTGGCTTCAGCCTACACAGCTCCTCAGCATGCCAAGGAATGTCACTGGCAGCAGCAGCAGCAGCCTGGGCCAGAGGGGTGAGGGGGCACACGGCTGTCACAGGCACAGCAGGGCACCAGGAAGATGCATCTCTCCCAGTGGGTCTCTAAAACAAACCCAGACTGTTTCTTGAAAGGATTCTGGGGTGTCCAGATGGATATTCCATCCCTCCGCCTCAAACTTTGACCACGATTCCTCTCCCTGACTAGGGAAGTTTCCTCCATGCCAGGGAAGTTGTGTTCTTGCCAGAAACCCCACACAGGGCTCTGTCTGCTCCATCCTTGGCCATGGAGAGGTTCAGGAGCCTGCAGGAGCTCACAGGAGTGGAGACAGGATATGGTTTCCTGACCTTTCCTTAGTTCAAGACTGTGCCATTGCTGTGGAAGAGTCCCTGCACCTCAGAGTGGGCACAGGGGCTTTAAGACACCCCCTGCCCATGCCAGTGCCCATGGCATGGCTCTGCCTACCCCTGCCCAGTACCTGCCCACGCTGCCCTCTTGAAGCAATTGGTTGTTCAGATGCTGGACTTCCCTTCTCCTTGCACTCTTTTTCCTGGTGTTTTGTTCATCCATCCTTCTTGGGGCTGCTCTTGGCAGCTGAGTTTCCATTTCCAAATGATTCTGTGTATTCCCAGCCTTGGGGGAATGAGAACAGACAGGCTGGGTCTTGGGCCGGAGCAGGAGGACTCAGAGCAATTTAAAAGCATCATGTACTTTGGACATGTTGTTCATGGGTACTTGCACAAGAGCAACATTCTCTTGCATTCAGACAACTTCATATTTTAAAAAAAATTACCAGGTTTTTGGCTTCTGCCTGCCAAGGCAAGATTAAAAATTTCCCCATTTGGTCCCTGGGCTCAGAGTGCACCCAACTCTAATGCTGCTGACAGTCTTCCTTATGACACTTTTTGGGTTTCAGGCTCTTGCTATGGCACATTTTGCTCTGGTGAGCTTAAGGTTTCCTGTATGGAGCTCAGGTGTCCTTGGAGCAGGAATGGGTGACTGGGTGGGTGAGAGCATCTTCCCCCATGGTCCCCCCTCTCTGATCTTCTTGTGGGTGCAACAGAGGCCCGTGGATCTGTGCACTCAAATAGAGATGATGACTCCAGGCCTCTCTCTTTGCTGAACTCAAAAGGAGACAAGCTTGATTCCTCTCTGAGTTTGTATTTGCTTGTTTGAGCTGCGTGGGCGGGCGTGGGCAGGCAGTGTGCACAGAAATCACTGTGGTGAGAAGGCCACAGCACACAGACAAGAGCTGGCTTTCCTTGGGGGCAGCCAGGTGTTCTGGGGAGCAGAGGTGCTCACAGGGAGTGCATGGGGAGGGACAGAAGCTTCAGAGCTGCCAGAGTACTGTGGGTTGCTCTTGGCCTTCCCCCAGGTGTGGGCTGTCCACAGGTACCACCTTGTGCACACGTGAATCCCTCAGACATGTCCCTCCCTGCATGGAGGGGCAGGGCTCTCCAGCAGGGCATGTGCTGCCCCTGTCCCTGCTCCTGGGGGGCTGGTGTGCTGGGTGGGACCTTCTTGCTAGGTGCAGGTAGAAGCAGGTGTTGCAATTGCTTCTCATGTTGTCTACTTGCATAGCAAAGTGGCCAGGTGAAGTCTTCCCAGACTGTATCTCTTCTTCCATTTGGGTTTCTCTGCTCCTTGTCCCAACTCGTTGCTGGTCCCAGAGCTACCTAAAAGGTGTCCCTTGGTCCCACCAGATATTTTGTGCAGCCACCCATGAATAAAACCCTCTCACATTTGGTTGTTCTTGTCCATGCAGAACCCACAGACATGATGCCTGCCACAGACCTGTACCTTCCATGTCTCCAGCTTAGGAGTCACCTTGCCTTTTTCCCCTTGTCCTGTCTGGGCAGGCCCTGTACCGTGCTGAGAGCCCAGCATCAGTAGCTCTGTCCCTGCACCCAGGAGCCTGAGCAGATGATGGTGGTGGAGGGCAGAGCCTCATGCCATGGCTCGTCTCTGCAGTGAGGTGTCAGCACTGGGCTGGAGGGAGCTGCTCCACGGAGGGAGCACCTCCTCTGGAGGTGTTTTCATCCCAGGGCAGCTGCTCTTGCAGAGGCTGTCCACAGGCACGTGCCAGGTGACAGCCTGCTGTCCTCTGCCATCCTCACGTCCCTTCCCCAATCCCCTGTGAGCAGGGTCCTGCTCCCAGCTCCCACTGGAGCTCAGTCCCACGTCAGCCTGTGCTGTGTGTGCTGGGCCTCCCCTGCTCCTGCCAGAGCACACAGCAGCTTGGGGGCTGTGCCCTGGTGACATCAGTCAGACACAGCCGCCGTGCCCTCCCTGGCTGGAGCAGCTCTGCCTGTCTTCTGCCTGTGTGGAGCTAGTGAGCTGCTGGAAGTCTCCTAGGTAATGGATAATGTAATAACATTTCAAATGAGATCTGCAGAGCAGGAGGAAGATCTGGGGGAACTCTGGGAGAGAATGCAGGCAAATCTCACTGCAGTCTCCTCCTCTTGGGCCAGCGCTGGGGGCCACAATCCTGCCCCTTCCCAGCCAGGTCCTCCCTACATCCCCTGGCTTGGCACGGGCTCTGCTGGCAGCACCTCAGGGCTGGAGGGGACAAGAGAGAACATATGGTCTCTACAGAGACCAAGGGTACTGCGTGCCTCTCACAGCCTGCCTCTGTCTCCCCAGGGGACAGCCATGTCACCTGCATGGCAGGTCGGAGCAGGGTTCCCCATATGGCTGCTGTGGGCGGGAGCTGGCCCCGTTCCTGGGGACGGAGCTGCCCCTGTAGCAGGGAGCTGGGAAAGCATGCTGCAGCATTCCTCCTGCACACAGGAGGCCCCTCCTCACACACCCGATGGGAGGCCTGGGCTGAGCCCAGTGCTGGCTCCAGCAGCAGAAGCAGAGCCAAGGAGCAAATTTCAGCATGGTGCAGCAAATAGGGGATGACCTGCTGCAGCCCTAGTGTAGGAACCCCTACACTATCAGCCCCTGCTCAGCTATCAAGATCACACACACTCATGCCCAGCTTGTCCCAGTGACAGCACACCCCTAAAGAGCTCTCTCACAGCGAGTAGATGTCCAACCTTTGAATGCTGTTTGGAGGCCTATAGCATTACTTGTCTTCTTTGAGGGGAAACTGAGGCATGGGGTAGAACCAGCTGCCTTGAATCCTTCAGGGGCCCCCCCAACTGCAGGGCTGTACTGCTTTTCCTTCCCTGAAGAGGTTCCCTCTCTCCTCCAAACTGTCACTTTTTGCTATGAGACAACAGCAGGATTCTCACCCTGCTGCTACAGGCAGGGCTGGAAGCTCTTCTCTCTCTCATCCCCTGCAAGTGCACTTCACCCCAGACCCCAGCTTGCACAGTGAGAAGGGAAGCAGGAGCCTTTGGGGTTATTGTGTCTGTCTTTGTTTCCAGGTGTCTGTGGATATCAGCAGTGGTGCAATTCGTGTAGCGGTGCTGGAGGGAAGCAGCCAACACGTCCTCATGGAAGGGAAACTCACCCACAAGATCAACACGGAGAGTTCCCTGTGGAGCCTGGAGCCTGGGAAGTGTATTTTGGTAAGGGTGGTCCACACCAGCTGTGTCTCCTTGGCTCGCAGCTCTGCCACGCTTAACCTAGGAAACTGGAGCAGCTGGAAGTTTGAGGCAGCTCTAGATGTGTCTGCCTTTGCCTGTCCAACGTCTGGCTCATGCTGCCCTTGCCTGTGTGCCGTGCCTTGCCTCCTGCTCCTGGCTTGCCTGTCAGGGTGTGGGCTGGGCAGCACGACTGTCAGGCTGGGCAAAGGGGTCCCCAGCTCCAGCTGAGGGGGGCAGCACAGCTGTCGCTTGAGGGTGGTCACTGTCCTCAATCCTGGCATATGGGGCCCTGCACCGCAGTGCTGGTCCTGCACACCTGCCCTTGCTGACTCTGCCTGCCAATTCTCCTGGCCCCACTCCCACCCCAGCATCTTGGCAGGTGCCTGTTCCCCACCACTCCTTCCTGTCCTGTCATGGGATTCCTACTTGCCCTGTTTGAGGTGGACACTGTGGCTCCTCTGCCTCCAGCAGGCCTGTGGTTTGCTGTGTGCCTGTTGTCCCAAATCATCCCTGTTGAGGAGTCTCAGGGCAGCTGATGCCCAGATGTGTATTATTGGTGGGTTCCCAGCCCCAAGCCTCATTTCTGAAGTGCTCCAGATGTTCAGGCTGAGGGTGTGAGTTCAGTTGTGTTCACAGCTGGAGCTGCTGCAGGAGTTCTGCCCTTCACCCTGGGATCTTGAGTGTCAGTTTCCAAAGTTTATATGCCACTTTGGGGGCCAGGATTGTGCTAGAAACAGGATTTTGCTACCTGTGACCATCTTTGCCCTATCCTTTTCCACCCAGAGGCTTTTCCAGGAGAGTTTCAGGAGTCCCAAAGCTGTTGTGAGACCCAGGAGGGGACACATGCTGTCTCCTGGGAGGGAGTGAGCTGGCTCTATGCCTTTCTCCCTGTGACACAAGGGTGGCAGCAGATGAGCACCCAAATCCAAGCCCTGACAGTGGAAAATGAAGTGGAAATGTGCTGTCAGAGTCAGGAATCCTGTGGATGGTGTCTGGGGAGGCTGCACAGTGCCACTGAACCACTGCTGATCCGTGGGGATGTACCTCGAGTGACAGGCTGGTGCCAAAGGGTTGAGTGAGGTCCCTGCAAGGGAGAGGAGCTTCTCCGATGCTGCTAGGCCATCGAAGGGATGTGGTGGTGGCATCCTTAGCCTGCAATTTGTAAATATTCATAAGCATCTTGAAAATTAGCTTATCTGGGACAAAGAAACAATCCTGGAATGGCATAAACCCATTGAAGAGGAGGTGGCCCGATGGGTGGCTGCTCCACGGTGTGGATGGAAGTCTGGAAGTCCCTGGTGGGTGTTCCCAGCATCAGCAAGGGAGGCAGTGTCTCTCCAGTACCCGTCAGAGGCTGGGAATGGCGCGGGTGGAGCGCGGCTCGGTGCCTCCTGGAGTGGCCGCGGGGCAGAGTGGGCCCATCACCCCCAACCCCAGAGCTGGGTCTTGCCTCGAATAGCACGAGCCCAGGCTTGTGAGGATCTCCAGCTGGCTGCCAGCATATTGATGGTGGGATGAGATCTCGCTTGAAGAATTGTAAGGTAACTGGAGCAGAGTGAGTAATCCTCGCCCAAGAGCATCTCCTTTTTCCATGCGCTGAGTAGCCAGGAGTGGTTTGCGCCTCCTCCCGATTCATTCATCAGGGGACACCCACCCTGTGGGAATGCATTGCTTCATTCAGTGCCTGGATGGGGCCATTGGGGTTTATTTGGAGCTTATGAGGCGTATGGACCCTTGCTGTGCCCCAGGTTGTGCATCGCTCTGTGTGAGCTCCACATGCAGCAGTTGGGCTGTCCCCCTCCTGCAAGATGCTGCAAGGTGCCACCTGGCTTCCCTGTGGGACCAGGGATGGCACTCTCTGGCAGGGCGTGGATGTAGCCAAAAGTGAACTCACCCAGTGCCAGCGCTAGGGTCCAAGGAGATCCTGCCTGCCTTGGGGACTGCCTGGGGCACCTTGGTGGCCCTGTCCAAGCTGCATGTTCATGGTCTGTGAATTGAGGTGATCCCTGCAGCAGAACTTGGTCTTGGTGCCAAGGAGGTGGAATCTCTCTCGCTTGGTCCTGTCTGTCTGAAGAGATCTCAGTTCTGTGCAGAGAGGCTGTTGAGTCCTGTGTCCTCTTGCAGGACGTGTCAGGGATCATTGAGATCCCCAGATTCTTCAGGTGGCTGCAGTAACAGCTTTTTCAGTGTCCTCAGCCTCCCTGGCCTCCTCCCGGCTCCCTTCTGGGATGCCATCCACGGGCGTGCCACGAGCAGACTCCCTTCTCCTCCAGCTCTTATCCTGGGAAGATTTTTTGCCTTACAACCCATCCTAGTTCTGCTTCCCCCATCCTGCCTGGTGTTCTTATTCATATATCATCATCATTGTGTCACTCGCCCTCCAGCAGCCCCAGAAGTCCCCTCACCAGCATTCAGAGACCACTCTGCCTTCCGCCTCCTGCTCCATGGAGCTCTCCCAGCTGGAGCCCAGCCTGACACCAACATGTTTCTCATCTCATCCTTTGGCACACCCGTGTGCACGGCAGCAGAATCCAGCTGGCATTGTTCCGCAGTGCTCTGGTGACGTGGGGTGGGGGCCTGTCCATTCCTCCTGCTCAGGATTTTGTCCCAGGATTGTGCCCTGTGGCATGCTGCACGGTACCCTGGGCCTGGGTGTCATCCCTGTGCTCTCCCTTCACTGTCACACCCGCTTGCTTGTTGAAAGTGAGATTAAAATAACCTCGCTGTTTTTAGCAATCCCCACTGGGTGTTGTGCACAACTCCTTTTGGTATTATTTTCGTTGTGGAGGATTTTTCTCCCATTCCTTCTCTTTTTCTCTTCCTCTCAGCCTTTGTTTTCCACGCTTGGGCTTTTGTCAGCAAGTCCTGCCTTGAACATTATTACAGTCTTGGCTTGCCATCCTGTGAGCCATGAGGCTGAGGGGATACAGTTCAGTGGTGCTCAGCCCTGCCCTCCCCTACTGCTGAGAATGGCCTTGCTGCTTCCTCCATCCCCCTAAACACCTCACAATGACTTTGGAGGTGACTCTGGCTGCTGTGTTTCCAGCAGGAAAGCCAGCACGTGGAGGTTGTCCTCCAAGACCTACTTACACCCCTTGGCAGCATCTCTGCAGGTTTGACAAGGTATTTGGCATCAAAGAGGAAACCTTGTGCTACCACGAAGCCCAGCACCGACAGTGAGGGGTTGTGACCTTCCCAGTAGGGTGTGGAGATGGGACATGACGCTGTGTCCATGCCAGTGATGCCTGTCACCTGCTGGAGGGTCTCTCCTGCTGCGTGTCCCATTGTTCCTGCAGCAATCCTCCTTGCACTCCATCATTACCTGGTGCTCTTCCAGGGAACGGCCCATCCCAGCGTGGCTGAGAGCTCGTGTCTTGGACACTGGCTGTGGCATGAGGACACTGCTTCAGATACAGCAGGGGGGTATGCTTCCTGCAGGCCTCCCTCTCCTCAGGCCACTCTTGCAGAGGCTGTTCCTGCCTCCCTGTGCACCCCAAGAGATCCAGCTGGGCTTTTACCCCGTTGGGACCCACCAGGCAGAGCTGAAATCCTGGAGGTGGGACCTGTCTGCAGCAAGTCCTCCAGCATTGCCTTGAACCACAAAACCACAAACTCACGTGAATAGAGCAGCCTTTGCCCTGACCCATGGGAATTTCATTTCAGAAACTGGGGCTCACTGGGAGTGAGTCTCACTTTGACATCTTTCCCCCTGGAATAAAGAGGGATGAACAGATCACCCCAGGCAAGCTGCAGAGGTGTGCAGATGGTGGCAGGGTGCCAGCAAAGGAAAGGGGTTTGGTAGGGAAGGGAGGAGGGATGGGTTTCCCATCCCCCAGCGCTCTGGGATGGCCTTGGGGTGGTGCCTGAACTCCTTGAACAGTCATCCATCCCTCTGCCAGCAGGCTGGCTCTGCTGGGGATGTACCAAGCCGTGTGTGCTTCGCAGCAATGCCATGGGAGCATGGCTTATGCTGGAGCCCTCACTGGGGAAGTTCACAGCTTGCCAGCAGCACCACAGGGTCCTCCCTCGTGTTCCGAACCTGAGCAGCCTGAAGGGTGCTCCTGCTGCAAGAGTGGACAGTTGGCGCTGCTGCCCCTCCCTTTGCTTCCTGTCTTAGGGTGATGTTCTGGGGGCTCTTCCACTCCCCCACCTGCCCACCCAGGGTTGGGAAGCCCAGGAGCAAACCCTCGGTGGCTCTCCCTCCCCTCCAAAGTGGAACTGTGCAATTAAAAAGAGAACAAGCATGCCTGTCTAGCTGGAAAAACTAACGCCTTCCCCAAGCTGGAATATTTTACCGGCTCTGCTCTCCCAGAAGGATTAAACCCCAGCCACCCCCTCCTGTATTAATTGGTTCCTTTTCTTCACACCACAGAGAAGCTTGGCTCCGTAACAGGAATGGCTGTCCGTGTTCTCCCCTCCGGAGCTATTGAGTTTCCTGGGAGGTTTGAGCAAATTGTATTGTCTGCCTTTATTGATGATTTTGCAGAGGCCGACGAATGCCATAAATCTGCCCTGCTGCTGGGATTAGTGCTAAAATAACATGGGAGGAAGCAGCCCACTCTTCCTGGAAAAGCTAAGAGCAAGTTGGAGTTCCCATTGCAGGATGCCCCATGCTGGCCCAGCACAGCCCTGCTGCCCAGCCAGCTCTGTCCAAGGCACTGCCATCAGGATGCCCGTGACTACAGCAGGTGGCTTTTCCCACTGAGGATGTTGCTGGAGCAAGGAGATATCCCCTGTCCTTGTCCATCCCTCTGGAGCTGCTGCTGAGCTGTGGTGCCACGGGAAGCAGGTGCTGGCAGTCAGCAGGCGTGGCACAGAGCAGCAGGTGGTGTCCTTGCCTCCTTTGCCACCCATGCTGCCGCCCACCCAGCCAGTGCCAGGGGAGCTGAGGCCATGGTTCCTCTTAGGTTAGAGGAAGGCAAGATGGCTGCACTGCCACACCAGGGGCCCTGGCCCCAGGCTCCACCGCCACAGCCTCCTCATCCGACAGTCCTGGGCTCTGTCACTGCTGCTGTGTCAGCCGTGTGGCCCCGGGCCAGTGTCACCCCCAGGCAGGCACTGCTGGGGACACTGGTCCTGACTTTGAGCCGTAGCGTGGGCTGAGATTTCATCCTCGGGGCGTGAGCTGGGGCTGTGGGGGCCCACAGCAGGGCTGTGCAGAGCCTTTGGCTGCTGAGGGAGGGAGGCACAAGAATCCCTCCCCCTCTGCCAGCTGTGAGGCTGGATTAGTATGAGCTTGACTTCCACTCGTGGGCAAGCACCATGCTGCTGTCAGCCGAGCCCTGCATCCCTGCCACGGAGCTGTGAGGTGGGCAGGGGTACCACATCCTGGGCAGGACAGGGGCTCCTCTCCCCCTTCGCTGACCCACACCTTGTCCCCAGATCAGCCTGAACAAGGGGGACGAGTACTGGTGGAATGCCATCCTCGAGGGCGAGGAGCAGATCGACATTGACAAGATCAACAAGGAGCGCTCCATGGCCACAGTGGACGAGGAGGAGCATGCTGTGCTGGATCGCCTCACCTTTGACTACCACCAGAAGCTGCAGGGCAAGCCCCAGAGCCATGAGCTGGTAGGTGCTGGCTACCTTGTGCCACCGGCCCAGCCTGGCCCTCTCACCTGCCTTTCAAGGGTCCCATCCCCAGGAAAAGGGGCTCCATGGCTCTGCTCCATCTCAGAGCTCCTGTTCACGTGTAGCCCCACACTAACATTTGGAGGGGTGAGGTTCTGCTGATCGATCTTTTGCCATGCAGTCCTGTCTTCCCCTTCCTGGCACCCTGGCAGGTGCCCGTAAGCCCAGACCCCCTGTACCAGGGATGGGCCCCACATCCCTGTGCCTCTCCCAAGCTGGCCCTGCTCAGGGCTGGACCCACATGGAGCCGCCTGGTGCTGCCCTGGGTGCTGTCTGCCCTTCCCCAGGCACAGAAGTGCTGTGTGCCCTTGGCAATGACCACTGCCATCCAGGGAGGAAGGGGGACTGCTGCCCACACCCCTTCCCATGGGTCAGGTTGCCACACAGCCCCAGGGCCTGTGGGATGAGCTGCAGGGGAGAGCAGGGGGTGTGGGGAGCAGCGTGGCCTCACCCCGGGCTGACGGAAGCCTGCGGCCTCTTTGCAGAAGGTGCATGAGATGTTAAAGAAGGGCTGGGACACCGAGGGCTCGCCATTCCGAGGCCAGAAATTCGACCCCTCCATGTTCAACATCTCCCCCGGCGCCGTCCAGTTTTGACAGTGGCAAAAACAACTGAAAAATAAAGCAGGGAGAGGCGACCTCCCGGCCCCTGGATGCCCACCAGGATCCTCACACCCAGCGCCAGTGCCCGGGACTCACTGATCCACGCTGCCGGCACCCGTCCGTGCTGTGTGGGGAAGCCTGAGGAAGTGGGCAGATTTACATCCTGTCACCACGGCAACCTGGGCACCAGGACCCCTCTCCTCCCCTCCTCTCCCCTCCCCTCACCTCGAGCTGCTGATGCTCCATGTTTTTCTGGAACACAGGGAGCGTGTTGGGTCGCGTTGGGTGACATAATTATTGTTTTTGGTGGAGGAGGATACTGCTTTTGGGGCTTCTGGGGTTCCTGGGGATGTGGAGCTCTCCCTGCCCTAGCACTGGGCAGCTTTGCCCCTCACAGGTGGAGATGGGTGCTGGGTATGGGCAGGGGGGATGGGGAAGCCCGCCCCTGCCTGCCTCTGCCAGCACCCTGCCCACCTGGCACTCCCAAATCCTCTCGCCAACCCCGCTCCAGGGTATCCCCAGGGGGCTGTGCTGCCCCTGCCCTCTACCCAGCCCCGGGGGGAGGCTTTCTCCTGGCTTCCCCCTCCTTCACCTCCTCACTGGAGGGTTGTCAGGACACCTGGGAGTGGGCAGAGACCACAGCCATCCCCTAGGGTTTGCTCCCCGTGTCAGGGAGCAGCAGGGGTGCTGCCCACAGCACTGGCATTTGGGGGGGCTACAGGCCCACCCCTCATGGCCAGCAGCTGGGCAGGAGCCCCTGAAACATACGGGTTTCCCTGGCACGGTACTTAGGGGTCTGAGAGTGAGGACTGCCTGGGAGAGGAGCCCCAGCAAGCCCAGCCTGGCTCTCACAGCTTCCCACCAGCCCCCCACCCTGGGGTGCGTGGGCTGAGGGTCCCCGGCCGCTTGCCCACCCCCCACCCCCAGTCTGCAATAAACACATGTCACCGTGGGGCCTGTGAGTGATTCAGTGCCACCGGGGAGATGAGTGTGCCCCATTCTCCACCATCACCTCGCTTAGGGGACAAGGACAGGGACACCGTGCCTGGGGTGTCTGTCTGTCTGTCTGCCAGCACGGGCTCCAGACACCGGGGTGGGTGTTGTGGTGGATATGGGGAGAGTAGAATTTGGGGGTCCTTCAGGGTGTGGATATAGGATTCCTGGGGTGGAGGGAGTGAATTTTGAGATCCCTGGGAGGGGCTAGGTGTAGGATACCCGGAGGAGGGCCGGATTTATGGGTTACTTGGGTGCGGGGATGTTGGAATGTGGGATCCCGCGGGGGGGCTAGATTTTGGAGTCCTTGGGGTGTGGTATGAGATCCCTGGGGAGAGGTGCTGCATTTTTGTGTCCTTGGGGCAGGGGGGTGGATATGGGGTCCCCAAAGCTGGCTGGGTTTCATACGGTGGGTGCTCCGGGGATACCAGCCCCGAGGTGTCACCCAGCCCTCTCCCCCGTCCCCCTGCACCAGTGCCGGCATCTCCCGGTGCCGATGCGCACACCGGGCCCGCGGCCCCCCCGGCCGCCCACGGTCCCCATGGCAACGGCAGCGCCAGCCGCCCGCCGCCCACCCACCCACCCACCCACCCCTCGGGATGGGGGGGACACCCCGCTG
>VYZP01026588.1:0-11689 GCA_013400635.1 Hypocryptadius cinnamomeus
ATTTACTGCCATAGGATGCTGCGAAGGGAAAGAAAGCTCAAAAGAGCATTAGAAAGCTATTTAAATGAGCCACAGAAGGAGTTCCACCGAGCTGTTAAATATATAGGGATACATCCCTGACTCCACAAGGAGCTCCTCAGCTATGGACTGTCAGAAGCTGGAAAGATTTAACAGCAGGTATCATGCTCTATTTTTACCAGCTTGTCTGGGTTTTTTACCTTTTCTTCCAGGAAACTACTACTGACCTGCATCTCACAAGATAAGGTAAGCTAGCCTTTGATCTGAACTTGCATAGTTATCCTTAGGTCATTGAAGGCAGTAAGACTATTTCTACATTTTTAAAGTCCAAAACCAAGCTAGGTAAAAAGTTTTTTATGCTAGTGTAGTTACGACAAAAAATCGTCTGTAAAACACTGCTTGAGTAACAGTAATTAGCATTTATTTCCCAAATTCTCAAAAACATGCATCAAATTTTGTTTCACAATTATTACAGGATTTAAAAGTTGAGCTAAGGAATTAAATTGTCTTATTAGAAGATGCAGAAATATTCTGACAGCAGTTACCTCTGAGAAGACTGAGAGAACACTGTACCTAGCTCAGTCTAACTGCACCCTGCTGCTCCAGTGGCCAGTGCTGACTCAATGCCTCCCACAGGAGTGCCCCCCACACCTCTCCAGTGTGGGATCTGGTCACAGATCACAGAATCATGGGGTGAGTCACAGAGAGTGGCAGGGCTGTGTCTAAGACTGTGAACTATTGGGATTACCCAATTTCACACTAGCAGTCCATAGCCACAGCAAAGGATGTGCAACAAACCTTGTTGACCACCAAGAGAGGCAAACACTGTCATGCTAATACCACTAAATGCACCACCTAAACATAACTTTGCAGCACTTCAAAATTAGTTGGCAATCATGTCTAGCCTTAAATGACAGCAAAGAGATTAGCAAGAAGAAACAGCTCCAAATATCACTATACCAATATGTTAAAGTTATGGCACAGAAGTAGTATTTTGTTATAAAAATTTCATGTGATACATTAACACATGAGAGTTTTCTCCCCACTTAATCTTTGCTATTTAAATACCACAAAAAAGTCAGCCTCACTCTAGAAGAACAAGTCATGGATTATTATACTGACCCATCTTCACAGTTGATACTGTGGAGGTGAAGTTTATACTAATGGGACTTCTGTGGGAGGCTCACAAGTTTCTAATATGCAAAGTCAAGTTTGCTGAGTTAACAATGAGGCTTCAAGTACAACTGAAACCCCTACAGGGAAGCATTTAAAACTGAAACTATGATTTACATAATACTTTCAGATAAAAGGATACCAACCAAACCTCATGGATCTACAGCATCCTCAGCAACACAGTACATCACTGTAAAGTCATAAATGGCTGTAACACTGGCATTTAGCACAAGTCTCAGAAAAAGCCAAACTAAGAGCACATACAAACCCTTTTTAGATCATTATTTCCATTACACTCCCAAAAATCCCATGCAAAATTCCTGCTGAGATCACTAATGTGACTAACATCAGTCTCAAGATGTCAACCTCTTAGCTGTGACAGCAAAACAGATATCCAATTATTTCCAGAATCATGCAGCACTGGAAATCTAACTTCTACAAAACACATGGACTGCAAAACATTCTGATTTACTGACACAGAATATGCCAATGCAACGAAATAGAAAAGCAAAAGGTTGTTCATTAAAAGCAAAAACTGTGATCACAAAGATCCAGCCTCAGAGGAGCAGACTCAGAGATGCTCTGTGTGTGGCAAAAGGAAGCATCACATCCTGGGTGGATAATGGAGTACAATGTCCCATTCTAGAAACAGGTTAAAAAGTTGAGCAAATCTTTCCAATTGGATGCTTCAGAAGCATTAAGAAATGCAAAGACATGGTTTCAACAAAGTGGAATTGTTTACAAATCTTCAGCAAAGCTTTCACAAAATGGCACTGCCAGCAACTTATCTTTATGGATGACAGCATCAAGAAAGTGACTTGTGATCCAAAAACAAAACAAACACAAAAACATCATCTTCTGTGGGTGAGAAACTCTTTCAAATACACTGCAAGAAACAATGCAAAGCAAACAAAGAACAAGTTAGGACAATACTGAAGTTTTTCAAGAGATCACAACTCCTAGTGAACAGTATCAAGAGAACACTCTTTTTGATCTCTAATTAGTAACAGTAGCTCTGGAAAGCAACACACATTTTTTAAAAATCTGACACAAAGTAACTGTTAAAAAGCACTTCTCATTTGTTAAAAACTGCCTATGTTTGTTCTGTACTATCAATCTGCCAGGCAGAACTTGTTTTGCCAAGCCTTTGCCAGGCTTCTAGAACAGCCTGCCTTATTTTGCACAAACTGGACTGTTGCTCCATGCAACACACCTGATAAAACAACACACATACTGTACAGGTACAATACATACTCCTCATATTTGTGCTCTGCAACATCATTAGTTTTAGTGTACCCCAGCAATAAATACACCCAAGAAGACTGTGCTCAAACCTTGCAGCAGTGGTTTCCACACTACCTTTTACAAGGAATTCCTTTCAGACAGACATTCAAACCATAATCCCACTTGATGCCACCTTTTAAAATGGAGTTAAGCCACAATGCAATATCTGGGTTGCACTAAAGCAATTCAAGTTCTGCTTCATGGCAATTCACCACCCTAAACTCCATGATTCTAGTGCTTTCTGAACAATTTAATTTCCAAGTACTAGAAGCCGCTGGGTCTTCCAACATAAGAGTATCTCCTTCCCAGTACCACCTTGTCACCCCAACTAATGGCCAAAGTCAAAAACTCTTCAGGCCATGACAGCAGGTGAGCAGCTATGCTCTCTCCAAGTTGCTTGAGAGCAAGTTCTCTGAATGTCAAACAAGCCACAGCTCACTGCCTGTGAGGATGCTGCATCTGCTTGCATAAATTCCCTCAGAGAGGCTTTTTAAAAGGAAGGAAAACAAAGGAGGAGAGAGTTTCATGCTGTGATTTCACATCCTTCATTAACTCACAAGAAGGGCACCCAAGGCTTCCTCTTCTGGACTACAAAGCCTCCCTATTCTACAGAAGAAAAAGAAATGCACAAAGATGAAAAAGTCATCTGTAATATTAAAATCAGGATTATTTCAAACAAGCCTCAGTATATCTCAATTCAAGCATCACCACAGTTACCTGAGGGCAGACACTGCTATGAAAATATAATTATTTCCCTTGGGTCGTTTATCTAGTGAAACTATTAGTAGTCAGTGGGTAGTGAGGACACTCCTTGATGAGACCTGCCTTTACTACCAAGAACACACTAAACTCGAGAGCAATTACAGGCAGCAATTCCATAGAATTCAATCCAGCTTCAGCACTTTCAGTAGTGAAGTAAAACAGTTAAGACCCTGTCTGAAGGGCTGAGCATTGCAGTACATCCCCCCACCAGTTAAAGTCTCTTATGAGGCACAAGTGGAGGTCTGACAAGCTTTATCTCCAAGAGAAACCAACTGTCCAATCCAAATGATGTAAAACAAAAGCTACAGCCAGAAATAAGGAGGGGGAGCCTGCCAGACAAAGAACAACACTGCCAGTAGTAAGCTTCACCTAAATTTAGGACAGTATTTTTCAGCTGTCTGGGTCAGTGCTGTCTGTCTTCTTTTGTATCCCTAAAGACTTGATCCCACCCACCATAGGTTATCCTCTGGAGAGGCTTCTGTTGTTGACCATAACAGGAAGCCTCTCCACAACTAACTTTAGCTGGGATCCATGAGAGAGTGCTGAAGCCAAGGAGAGGAAAGGATAGTGTTACAGACACCTGCAGCCTTTGCAAAAACCACTTGTTTCCACTACATGCTCAGCTACAAAGTTGCACTCTCCCTTTCCCACTAGTTTTTGAGCCCATCAACCCCTCTGCTGTAACAAACTGAATTGCCTGAAAACTAAATCAATCCAGTTTTTTTCCTGGAATAGTTCTCAGCGTTTCAAGTACCTGACCAGCACCACAGAGAGTCTACAGTAAGCAGTTGCAACAGACAGAAAAATACTTGTCTCTTTGGCCAGAGACAGCACTGAATTTGGAAACATCAGAAATCAGGGTTAGGCAGCAGATGCTAAGCTAGGAATGACAGGAATGAGGAAACAGAGGCAAGTCACCTAGGAAAACATTGCAGAAAGGAAGATCAGAACTCAAAACACAAGTGGAAAAACAGCGCCAACAAGAAAGAGAGAATGGGAGAGGAGAAACAAACAGTTTCTAAGAACTTGGTGTAGAAGCCAAGTCATATCATCCCTCTGCTATCAACACTTAGAAAACACAGCAGTTGAGAACATGCCCAGCTCAACACAAAGCAGAAACCTGAGCTTACCACCACTGGCAGATAAGCTGACAGCTCAGGTGCAGAGGCTGAGATGGAGACACAGAGACGCAGATCTCCCACACATCACCAAGCTGCCACAGAGAACTTCCTTTCTTTCTCCCTACTGTTTTTGAAGTCTAGGATCACCTAAAGATGATCTACATATTCACTGTATAACAATGTATCCTCACACTTTGTGCCAGCCCCAGCTCCATCTCGACCTCCATAAGGACAATTTGGTAGGAAAGCAAGCAGGCTAGCAGGGTTATTTGTACCAGCTGACCTTCCTGCACCATCTCACCTTGGAGCTTGCCAAGCATCCATGCTAGACGATGGATGGGAAAGAAATAGGTAAGTGATAGCAAGTGTCACCGCTGCTCTACTGCCACAATGGTTTATCTACCCTAGGAGCACAGCCTGGCTTCAGCCTGCTCTGCATCGTGCTCGGCACTCACAGCTCCACCTGAGGCCCAGAGGAGCTGTGTCAAACCATAGACACTCGAGGCTGCAGCTCAAACACCATGAAACAAGGGTAACACTACTCCTTCAGAAACCAAACCTAAGAAAGTACTGTAGAAAGCACTACATTCATACAGCACCTACTAATTCTGCCTCCAAACTCATACTTAAATCCAAGTCTGAGACCATCCAATGAATAAAAGAAGAGCAATGAACAGCTTTCCAGCTGGAACCAGGCAAGGTTCCTAGAAAAAACTGAGCAATTACATGTTTAGCAAAATGCATATACAGAGGGGACCCAATAACACTTTTTGGGTTTGGCATAGCAATTTTTTAAGAAACATCCACATCAAAAATGGAATTGAGGGTAGTGCGGCGTGCAACATTTAAGCCTACAGGTGCTCCAGTCTTGCAATGCTTTTACAATACAAAGTATTTTACTTACCTATTTTAAACTAAACTAATACAAAAGCTGATTTATTTACACCTGTGCAAAACAACACCAAATTACAGTGTTTTGAGTGTGTCAATTGAAAACAACAAAGTGCAGCATTCTAAGCTACAACAGTCCCTCACTTCTGTCTCAAAGTGTACTTTCCCAAGGCCTGAGATTTTTTTGAGTGCTCCAAAGGCACATGCATATTCTTCTGCATTTGCTGACAACAGCTATATATAAAATTATATTAATTCACTTAGTTTTGAATGCTATAATGACATTTGAAATACCTCTAGCAAGAAATATTAACAAAAAAAATTAAGAGATAAGCCATCTTAATAAGCAAGTACAGGCAGGAAACAACTAGCTGACTGGCATCCTCAAAACTGCTGAGCCCTCCAAGCGAACTAATTAACTTAGGCCATAAATAATACGTAGATGTGGTCAATTTAACTATCAGCAGTTTACAATATCAAAGTCAGGTAATTACTACAACTTTGTATTTTAACAATGAAGAATTCTCTTTCAGTTTTACTGCCAAGTACAGAAAATAACTTTAGCTGCATTTATCCATGAAATTTATCTTTTGCAAAATGTTCATGTGACACCAGGATGAAGAACTAGCCTAAGGCAAAGGGTGTGAAAATGCATTTTCTTGTAATTTACTTTATGCTGCTCACAAGCCCATAGGGTGGATGGATTTAAATGGCCTATTCAAATAATGATTAGATTAGTATAGATTAACATCCTGTTCCATGTTTGTAATTCAAACACTTTCCTAAACCTTTGGCATCAATCTTTCGAGAAAAAAAAGTGAGCGACTACCTTATCTCCACACACTTAAATGCTTTAACATACATGATTTAAATGCTTTAACAACAAAGACTATGATGAACTATGTCATGATTTCTGCAGAGGTTTGCTTTTAGACAAAACATGGTAATTGCCTAAAGTGTTATATTTTGAGGACACTATGAAGCTAATAAACATATAGAACATGCAAAAAAAAAAGCATTTCAATGTGTTTTGAACAGTAAATCCAGCTAATTTAACAAGTAGGAATCTGTGTGCCTGATGATTTAAAACCAAGTGCTTCCAGGCACTTTCTGCTAAGAGATTTAAGAATTCAAAACTGCCTTTTTCTTACCTCATTTCTATTCATTAATTAAGTGAACGTGTGGGGGTGTGATAAATTCCGCTCCCTCTCCCACTCTCTTTGCTTTGTAGTGACTGAATGAACCTCAAAACATTTGAGGAATAGGCTGCTCCAGTTAAAAAGTATGTATAGGTCTATTTATCTTAGATTGGGTTGCTGCTGTCAAAAGAGGACATCCCAGACTCCTCCCTTCTCCATTGAGTCCTCTGTGCCAACCACTCAACCAATCCAGTTCTGAGGGTCAGTGACAACTGGAAGAAAAACCTAATACACGTATTGGCAGGGAAGCAATGAACAATTTTACTGGGAGTCTGTCAGATCATCTGAAAATAAAGCAAGATGTATTTCTACTCCCATTTCCTTAGAAATAATCATGAAACACAATGTAAACTCATCTAGACAATGTAAAAATAATACAGAGACAATACACACTTGTTGACAGAGTTTAGAATTCTGTTAGGAAAGTAAAACATGGAACTGACTGATACCTTGCTGGGGTGCTTCCATTGCACCTCACATTGATCTAAACCAGTGTGCCCTTCTCTGCCATGCTCAGTCACTGCCAGGCAGGTGGGCAACAAGAAAACAGATATCCAGAGTACCCATTCTCGAAATTTTTCAGAGGGAACTTAAAGAAGGGGGGAGGGGGAGGAAACGAGAGATAATTTAATTAAAGCTAGGGCAGTGGTTCAGTTTTCAGCCTAGGAAAATTGCTTTTGCTGGCACTTCCAGCCAACACTCTCCTAAAAACATCATGTAAAACAGCCTAGGGATTGCTGTGAAGCAAGAGTGGACATCACACGGAGAAGACTTGATCAGGCAGGAATTCTTCAAGTAACTTAACAAGCATATATCTGGCAAAAATTAGTAAGCATATCATCACCATATTCTCACTAACCATCACTAGTCCTCTCTCCGATAAGTCTTCTCCTCAAGGAAAACATCAGGGTAGGGGATAGAAAATAAGAGTGGAGAGCATGGGAATAATTTTTTAAAAATCTGCATAATAAAAAATCACTCAGCGCTAGCAGGAGAGCATCTGTGAAGATGCCCTTACATCAGCTAGTAATAGCATGTATTTATTTTTGGGTTCCCTCACCTCTAGTTTTTCCTTTATTATTTCACAGCCTAAGGCAGCTGCACCAAGTAGCATTGAGGATTTGTATCAAAGGAGCTTGGCTCAGTATTTAATGTTTTATTTGTAAACTGGACTCAAAAGCAACTGCTACTTAACAGTTTCTAAACACTCCATTCAAAGAAGTGTGGCCAACAACAGTCAAAAAACTGGAAGAAGTCTATGACTTCAGCTGAAGTTTGGGAGAAAAAGAATTAATCAGGATTTCATCTGCTAAACATGAGCCTCTAGCCCCAGCCCTTCAGAAAGGAAAGGGTACCCCAAGAATGCTTCACCCTCTCCCTGCTGGCCCCAAAAGTAAAGAGGGCAGCTGCTGGGCTGCCCACACACAGGCTCCCAGCAAAAGCTGCCAGCAGGGCAGAGCCACCTCAGGACACCACTCAGGCAGACCAGAAGGAATAACCAAACCTCTTCTTTCCAAGGCACCAGTGCTCAGCTTCGTGTATTTACACTCGGCCCACAAGATGGCACTGACAGAAAAACTTTGCTCCCTCTTTTTCCCTCTGTCCCTGCCTCTCTCTGTCACCAGGCTCACCACTGGGCCCGGACTGACTCAGAGAAGGACTGCCACCTACTGAAAACACCACATCACTTTCCCACACAGCTGAATCTCCCTCCTCACCTGCCCCCAGGTTACCCAACCAGCTGGATCCTGCTGGCTGCGTCTCAGAGGAAGAGGCACATAGCTGAAGGCAGCTTTTTTTTCAGCAGAATCCGAGGTTTTCAGCACTACGATTTTCCCCATTATCTAAAATTTTTCAGTATTTCCTGAAAAGCAGAAAGACCTGGGAAAAGCTAGAAGTGTCAAAAAAAAAACATGCTGCTCTTCACACAGACAAACTCCAGCTCTCAGTAATAATGACAGGACCAGCCCAGTATCTGAGGAAACATCTAAATGCAGTTAACTATAGAGAAATAGAAGGCTCAAGCTCAAACATGCAAGTGCCAGAGCCATTTGTGTATTCAGCTGAGCACAATAAGATAACTCCCCTTAAGGAAAGGGAGAAATCACCATATTCTAATATTTCTTTTCCTTTTAATGAGAGCAAGGTGCTTTTCCCCTCTCCTCAACACCATCTTTCAAAATCAAACCTGTGAAAACTACTCTCCACTGCAGAATGCATATCACCTTTCCCATACATGCCAGGATATTTACATGCAAGCAGAAGTCAGGAACAGTTGCAAAGCTGGAAGCACTTAAAAAATCAGAGCAACTCACAAAAGACCTAGATTTGCTACTCCACCATTTACAGATAACTGAAGTGATTTATGTTGACTCTTCAGTTCAAAGAAAAATCAAAAGATTCTGGCAAGATGACAGCAAACAAGAGCAGCAGCTTGCTTTGCCAGGATGGACTCTCTTCTTCATAGTCCTCATCTGAGGTAAGGTTCAAAGCAACTGTTCTGCCAGAATTCCTCCCTTGCCAAAATGATGCAATACAGTCATTGTCACAAGAGGAGAAAGTTTTCCAGGTTCCTGAAGAGACTGAGCACTGCCATCTCACATACTGCAGGATGCACTTCAGCTCTGAGGACCTTCTTAGTCCAAATGCATACATTGAGAAAACACATTATTGTCATTAAGGTCTGCAGGTACCCAAGTTTTCGTCACACAATACACCGCCAACTATAACCTATTTTGTATAATTTTTTGATTTTGTCTGTCACACACATGCTTGGGAAATAATCTGACAGCTAATTACAATGTAACTGTGTTCAGTATGCACAACTGTAGTTGTATAGTGCAAGATTTATCTACATTTATATTTTTAGCATGCTTGCCAGCTAAAAAATCTCTTCAAAACTATTCAAGAAAAAAAGTGCATGAGACCTCCTAAGTCCAACTTCACAAGGCACTCATAAAAGCCACAACAGCAACTAACAAGACCACAGCCATCCTCTGGGAAGTAAAAAGGCAGGCAGGTGCTGACAGGAGCAAGACCTGACTTCTGAAATGCACTTCTCTGCTGAGCACTGGGCTCACAGCAGGTGCCACACTGTCCCAATGCCATCTCCATTCCTCTCTCTACTGTCCCTGCTGTTCCCTTGCTGAGAGGGACAGAGCAGCTCACCTGCTCTCCTCCCAAGACCTGCCTGCACACCTGGCATCCCCACCTCCTCTGCACAGCTTGCTCCCTGCTCAGGGATACTCAGAAGGGCTCCCCTTCCCACAGCTCCTACCCTTCAGAAAAACAGCAGATGAGCCCTTCCTCACTGTGCTTCACAACAAAGGAGGACATAACAGGGCTAAAGAAATCAGAGAGCAAGAACTCCTCTGACAAGTCAAGAGAACAGTGTATAAATCGGGAAGCAGACTCTTCTCCCTTTTTAAGCCTTAAGGACTCTGAAGTTCTGCTCAAAATCCTCCAACTCTCTCTACCCACCCATTTCTCCCAACTTTCCTAGTTTCCACACCTCCCCTCAGATGATTAACTCCTATCAAAGAAGCAATGAAATCCTCTTGTGAAAACAGTCTGCTATATTTGAGCTTAACACTGAAGTCTTCTGTGCATTCTCTATTAATAGTGCAATACATTTTAATTGCTAGATGAAGATTCATTTTATTCTCAAGATCCAAACAAGCACCACAAATGAAACAGTTACACAGAAGCCTCTCCCAAACCACAGAGCAACTCATTTGCAAAACTGCTCTGAACAGATCTATACCAGTGCTGTGGTTTAACCTGGCAGGCAGCTAAACACCATTGAGCCATCCACTCACTCATCCCCCAGCCCACCCCCCAACAAATGGGATAGGGGACAGAATTGGAAAGAAAGCTTAAACTCATGGGTTGAGATAAAGGCAGTTTAATATGACAGAAAATGAAGATAAAATAATGATAAGGGAATACAGAAAAAATGTGATGCACAAGCACCTGCTGACCGGGGCCCAGCCAGTGGTCAGGGAACAGCAGGTGGACACCCCCCAGTCACCTCCTCCCAGTTTCAGTGCTGAGCATGACACCACAGGTGTGGGATATGCCTCTGGTCAGCTGGGATCAGCTGTCCCAGCTGGATCCCCTTCCAACCTCCTGTCCACCAATCTCCTCCCTGGCAGGACAGCACAAAAATATAAACAGTCCTTGCTTTAGTGTAAGCACTGCTCAGAAACAACTAACACAGTGAGTTCATTCACTAACACTATTCTCATTCAAAATCCAAAATTCAGCACTATACCAGCTTCTAGGAATAAAATTAACTCAATCCCAGCCAAAACTAGGAGGACTAGTTAATATTTACTGTGTCACTGCAACTTGCCTTGTACATGCTGACCACCAAGACATGGCAAACATTTTGAATGTATTCTGACACACTAGACTCCCCCTCACATTTGTTTCATGCAGCAAAGAAAGGAATCTGCCCCCATGATAGATCCATTGTGCCAGTTTCTATATGTACACTGTCTTATATGTTTGTGTTCAAAGTACCACAAGTCAGGCAATACAAAAGAACTGGCAGGAATTAAAATATTCATGGTCTAATTCAAAATTTTAAAATTATTTTTTTACCTTGAAAGTACTGAACATAGACCTCAAGTAGCAAAAAAAAAAAAAAAAACCATACTAGCACATTAAAAAAAATACTAGCACTATTTGTTACATTATTCATTACAAAGATACCCTTGTAATCCACTGTTGTTACTTGATAGCTTTCTTCTAAGTATCCACTTTTGTTACGCGATAGCTTTCTTCTAAGTCTTTTTCAAATTACCGTATATCAGGTGCTTTTGAACCTATACCCCAATAAGGAGGTTCATTCTTCTCTTTAATGAAAGCCACTGGACTCACTTTAGTCAGGAGGTGATAGCACTACATCATGCTACTGCTGATGCAACAAGCTCACGCAAGGCAGAATCACAAGAAGTAAATTCTCACAGAAAGAGCAGGAAGGTTTAAGTGAAAAGGGAGCCACGTTAGGATTTGAAAAGCTACCACGAACATTTGTGTTTCAGACTGGGTTTTACTAAATAAAACTGTAACAATTTCTGATACTACCATTCCTCCCTGTCCAGTGCCATATGTTCCTTCCTCTCTGTGTCATCTTCTCACCTAGCATGACACTATGCATGAATGGTATACAAGATGAGGAACTGGCTTAATCTCAGGGGAAAAAAAAAACCAAAAAAACAACAACAACAAAAAAAA
>VYZP01026588.1:11766-31663 GCA_013400635.1 Hypocryptadius cinnamomeus
AAACCCAAACACTTTTTCCACTATTCTATCTGTGTAAGACCCCCTTAAAGTAGTTTTCAAAGGCTTCTCTTCAACAGGAATACAAAGGATTGGTAAACACATGAAACACAGTCTCAGTCCTAGGCCTGCTACTCCGTGCATCACAAAAACACTTCATATCACAAGAAGCTATTCTTATGAAAATAATGTAAATAAGTCAAGCAACAGCATCTCCCTGTCTTAAAAACACATATTTACACATGAGAAAAAGGATAGAAATAAGGGTGTGAGAGAGAGAGAAGCAGTCACATGTTGGAGGTCTGTACGTACAAGACAAGGTGCAGTGACACACGACCCTTTGCTTTAAGCAATATCTAAAATATATTCAGAATAGTTTTGTGAACAAGCAGAAACCGGGGTGGGAGTTGGGGGGAAGGAATACGGTAGACATATCTTAATTAAAAGATACAACTTCTCCCCTTTGAAAAATGCACCAGTAAGATCTCAGCCTCAAAATAAAACTTCACAATGCACACTCCATAAGCAAAGAATGGTAACTTTAAAACACTGAAATTCTAGAAAATGTTTATGACATTTAAGAATCATGAAGGCATTTGGCAGCACACCTTCTGGGTTAGAAAGACATTGTGTTGGAAAAAACCCAGGAGCAAATCTAAGGAATATTGTTCTTGACAAAACAAAGATCATAGTCTCAACAAGGGCTGAAAGGACAGGTAGATGATTTAATTTCTGTATCACTGTCCTAAGACTGGCATAAAGGTCTTCAGCACTAGAAACCTATTTATTCCTAAATCACTGACAAGTGAATGTCAGCCAAGTCCATCCACACTAGCAGCATAGCTCTACACCTTCCTTATACAAATAGGTTTTTGAAAGTCAGCTGGCAGAATACCTTTCCAAGTCCACACTGGCAGTAGGATTGTAGCCACAATGATCTAAAGAAGTGGGCAAGGCTCAGGGGAAAGAAGCATCACCTAACAGATGGACTGCTGTGGTGGGTGTGAGGGAAGAAGACAGACAGGTACCTTTGCTCCCAAAAGATTAACTGCACCAACACAGTGACACTGGCACCCCTCACAAACTTTTCTCCAAGGCTGGAGCTCCATTATAGACATTCACAAGCATTTGTATATCTTGATTAAATCTTGAGTGCTATGAATTTTATTTTACAAATTTGCATGCAGTGTTCTCAACCTTAAGGGCAAATCCCTCTTGTTCAAGAGATTTTATAATATACAAGCACAGGATCTCAGACTGTGTAAGACTGCCAGGTTTGCTTCATTTTTTCTTTGGTTAATTTATTATAGAAATAAATTCCTGTGCTTGGCATTGCTGCCTCTGTAATAAAATGACCATCCTTGAATCCTAGAGGCAAGCAGGTCTCTTGGCAGGTAGAGAAAAGGTTCTCAGATCCACAGCTTGTCTTCTTCCATTAAGCAGTTGCTATCTTACTCATCAGTATAAAAGTCAGAAATACAAAATATTTTTGAGCTCAAAAAACCTATTAACATTCGAATAAGCAAGCATTAATCTTTTATTTGATGAAAGCCAGCAAAAAAACCCTGCAAAATGCTATTTACGGAATTTGATCATGCAGACCGTGACATTGTTCACAGGATATGTCAAACATTCTGCCCTTTAAACAGCAGATACTAACATGGTTTTCCATTAACCTATTTTTATTTATTATTCTACATTCAACTGCTCCCCCAACAAACTTCACTGCTGTTGAACTATACAGTGATTTCTCCAGGGCAAATGCAAGCTGTCAAACAGCCCTGGTCAAAGAATAAAAAAAGACAGCATTATATTCAGGAAGCTCAAGCTTCTTTGAAAGAGAACAAAACTAGAGTAACATGACACAGGTACAAGATAATCATAATGCCAAAACTTGTTAGGGATCAGGTAGAAATAAGCCATCACTTTTTCATTTTTCTCTCCTTTGCAAGGCTTCTGTGAAAGATATACCTGCAGTGAGTTCCTTCTTAACGATACATATCCACCCACATTCTTCTAGAACAGAGTCCCTCAGGTAAAACAAGTATCTATGTAAGACCCTGTTTTGAAAAGCAGGTCATGCTCCTCAGAAGGGAGTACAATTAAATGTCTTCCCACCCAAAGAGAAAACTGGGTGGGAAAACAGCCTTTAAAGCAAAAATGGCAAGAACAGTACCTAGCAAATATCCTATTTGCCTAAGGAAAAGGTGCACACTAAGATGTGAACTGAGAACACAGGAGACTGTAGCTATTCTACAGTCCCCTCCATCTATATAGACATTGAGCAACAGCACTGAAGGCTCAAAGTAGAATAAACTACTCAACACTACAATTATTCTAAGGATACACTAATGGCTTTCAGAAGGGAAAAAATATGGAAATTCAGTCGCTGGTGGAGGTCTTAGCAACATTTTTTCATTAATAGGTCTCAGTTCCTTGTATCCGCATACAAGAAAACTGTATTAAAAATAATTTCAAAAACCCAATACTTGCAGCATGTTCTTCTGGTTATTTCTGGAATCATGCTTTGCTTTACAAAGATTGCTGCAAGCCCCAAATTAAGTATTCTCTTTTCTACAGAACACTTAAATATCAAAAAGTACTGGGGGGGTGTGGGAAGGGAGCCATTGGTTTCCTCTGAGGAACAGCAATTCTCTTCATTAGAATTTGAAATACCCTTTTTGAATGTTTCATTATCTTTCTAACAACCCAAACTTACTGGGAAGCAAGAGGAAGAAAATAAGAACAGCTTTCAGACACCAGCACTTTTCCAAACCAACAGATTTTCTCATCTCTGACCCTTATTTCACATGTAGGAAAACAACCAAAGCTATCATGTCCTCTAAAAAAAGGATCCACAGATGAAAGCATCTCTAAGAAGCCATCTACTGCTGCGCAGCTTTCCATTAACCACAGTAGTTTATCAAATTCTCAAATGTGCTGTAACAAAGTCTCCTAAACTGGAGACCTACAGAGCTCCAGAAAGGCAAGGAGCTCTGGCATGATTTTGTAAAAACACACCACCGCTGCATCCAAGATAAGTTCAGATCTGGGAGCAAAGAGTGCTTGTGCAATGCTGATCTTAGGCTAACCAAACCACTACCAGGCTCACAAAATAACACACAGAAAAATCATCTGATCCAACTACATATAATTCACATTCAATGTAAGATTCAAGCACAACCCTTATAGGTCACAGAAAACTCCACATTGTGGAATACTTATTAGGAAAAGCACCACATTAGTGCACAGAATAATGTCACATCTCCCCACACCACCCTAGGACTTCCTCTGATATCCATATTGTCCAAATGTTTCTATTATTTAAGGTACCAGATACACATCTAACCCTTTGTCAAATATTTGTACTCACCACTAACTCCTTGTTAGCTCACTTGCCCTCTCCGATAATATCCCTCAGAGCCGTTCCACAGATGCTGCTCACACTCTTCACTCAACGCAATCTCTAAACCCTGAGACTCAGGAAGCATTACACAGACCCTGCACAGGGGAGCTGTGGCATGTCCCCAGTTCCCACGGCGAGGAAGGCTCAGATTCTCCAGGGCTGACTCACACCTTGTTAACAGAGGGAGCGGAAAGAGCCCAGGAGTAGCGGATGGCCAAGAGGCCCCTGCCAGCTACTCCCTGGTTGAACCCAGCTTGCCATTGCTCTCATCTTTGGCCACAGTTAGGGGGTTGGAAAAATTAATGAGAAAACAACAGGGAACAGACAATGCACAAACCATAAATACACACGCAAGAGCTCCATAAGCCCAAGCATTGCGCCCTTTCTTGCCAGTTTTTGAACTCTCTGGTAGCTTGGGAGTAATTCCTGTTCCGACATGCTGAGCTGGAAGCCACTGCTGCCAGTTACCTCCATGTAAGAAAGGTGTTTCCGGCAGCCTTGCTGAGAAGCCCCTAAGGCCAGGTTAACAATTTGACTATTCCCAAAGATATTCAGGCACTCAGAACAAGAGCAAAATTATCTTTTCTTTCAATCATTTTTCTTCATTTTCTCATTACCCCAAAGAAAAGAGCTGACAAAAGCTTTTTGCAACTAAAAAACAGACCAAACTGCAACACTAACTATTCCCAGCCTGTCACAATTGCAATAGCTTCAAGCTTTGTGAGAGACCTGATGAAGGAAATTAGTAAAGGGGAGGGGACAACATTAAAGCCATTTCCCCCCTCTTTAACATTTACAACACTCAATTTATTTCTGCACTGAGATCAGAAGCACCTCCTCCCCCAGTCCTCCCCAGTTCATTAATGTCTACCACTTGAAGTTTGGATCTGCTCACACACATGAACGTTCAAAACATGAAAAGCTCGATGTGGCCCTAGAAAAGACAAATGGGAGTGACAGCCGCTCCAAAGCAAAAAGAATGCCTGACACAATGCAATGTCAATCCCAGAACTTGGTTTCTGAGTATTTCAGAACTTAATTTGTTTTTTCTCCCAAGAAACCCTAAGGGATTTTCTACGTATTTGGCGGGGAGAAGGGAAGGAAGGTAAAAATGTAAGGACTTACTCACAAGAGGAATGCTAAAAGCAGTCTTAATTTCCATCTTTATCCATGAGGGAACCTAAGATAAAGGGCAAGTCCTGCAAGTATCATTTATTTCACTAATGATACTTCACTGTTTAGAGTCCTCAGGAAAGCAATCAGAGTCTTTTTTAATGGCATTCACTTACTGCCTGGCAAAATCACAGGCAAGATCAGAGGTACCATAAGACCCTGCGAATTATTTAAGGCAACACTACATTAATTTAAGTCCAGAAGCACCAGAAACCAATTTTTCCACCCAAAAAAATGTCTCCAAGCACTGAAATTACAATACCTCTCACTTTCCAACGCAGAGAAGCTGAAACCTGTTTTTAATCTCATCAGTTCCTTCCCACACACCAACATCAAGTAAACTCGACAGCAGTATGTACTTGCTATAGCTAAATATACCAGCAATATTCGAGAACCTAATTTGCAACCCTGTGAACACACGTTCGGAAAAGATGGCAGTTTGCAGGGCTTTTATGTAACGCGAATTTAAATAGAAGAAACAGCACCTGCCATTTTCTTCAATTAGCATTTCACTTGCTTGTAGGCAACTTAATTTCTCTAAGCCGACCGCTGCGCTTCCAAAGCGATTCCACGAATACAGCGGACACAATTTATACGTGCCAATAATTCACTCGGACAGAACAGCAGGGGTTTTAGCCGCCCCGGGGCCAGGCAAACCCCGTCCCCGGCACTCGTGCCTGCAGTGACAGAGGCACGGGGCGCGCCCTGCCCGCCCGGCGCTGCCCGAGGAGCGGCGCGGCCCTTCCACGCGGTCCCGGCGAGCGCGGCTCCGCCGGGGCGCGGCCGCCACCGCCGCATCGGCCAGCACCGAGGCAGCCCCGNGGGCGGAGGGCGGGAGGGAGGCGCGGCCGCGTTCGGCCCTCCCCAGCCCCGCCCCGGCTGCGGGCGGGAGCGGCCCCGGGCCTCGCCGCACCGTGCTTCTGAAATTTTCAAATTGCTGCTACACAGACCCCAGTGCCGTGACGGGTTTGGCTGCAGGGCGAAGCGGCCCGGGGGGCAGCCGGGGACAGCCCCTCCTCGGGACAAGCAGTGACCGCGCCCAGGGTACAACGCGCACGACGCGGGTGGCCGGCGTCGCTAAGGGGGCTCTCGGTGCCCTCGTTCTGACTCCGGTCCACCCTTAGGTATCGGTTTTCTGACGAGGAAATGTATCAGAAATGCTCCGAAGACCTCCGCGGAAAATACCAGCACCCGGAGTTAATAATCTACCAATTCCAGGGTCTGATGTTAATGACGTTTATCTGTGGTTTATTAAAACACCCCTTCCTACCCCAGAAGAAAAACCACTGCACATAAAGGAAAACTTTGACTGAATCTAAGACAGTTTTTGGCAACGCAGCCGGCTGCTCTCTGCCGCCGCACTCACGGTGCCTTCAGCTCAACTTCTGTAGACCCCAAAAGCAAAGCGTAGCCCTTCCACGGGAAAGCAGCCTGCCCCAAGAGCTTCAGGGACATGGCTTAATTTACCACAGCTCAACTACATCCTGTGTGCACATAAGCATCGTTTCACAATACATTCATTGGTTTCTGTGAAGTAGTTTAGCAAACAAATCATTGCCCAAACTGGACACCTCGTTCTGTCAGAAGGGGACAGCCTAGCACAGAAGTGCACTGGCAAGTCGCTGGAAACAGAGGTGTTGCAACACACAGTGTCATGGCCTTTGATCGTGCATTACACTCAGAGGAGCTTTTGCTACACACATGTGTGTTAAGGTTACATAAACTCACTCCACCTGCATAGCACTTCACAAAAGATTGACTCCAAACACTCTGTCAAGCTGAAACCAAGGTAGTGCCTTCCCACATGATTATAAGATATTAAAGATACCTCTGACCCACAGATGTACTTTTTGATACAGAATTATTACCACAGGGGTAATTTTTGATACCACAAAAATTAACAAATGTGACAGCATGACAGGGTGAACCTGGCACAAAGAAATTTAAAACACAAGTCACTATCATTTTCTAAACAAAATTCAGATGAGTCTTTAATGAAAGCCACTAGTCTGTAATACAAGACTAGTGGCTTTCATTAATATTCCTTGTATTCCTTGTAATACAAGGAATTTGGTAATGACATGAGTTGAAGAATCTTCCTTTCCTCAAGGAAAGAGCACATAAACACACCCCTCCAAACTCCTCAAATTGTTTGGTACTATGATAAATCACTGTGGCTAAAGAATAACCCTTTACTACACTAAAACATAAAAGGAATCCTAAAGAAGCCCTATGGAAGGACTACAGCTCAAAAGATAAATTCAGTAAGTTTGAAGGACACAAGAGGTGAGAGAGACTCCCTGAAAACATCACAACCTTCATGTCTCTTGCTGGAAACACTTTTTGATTACTCTATTAATTTATTTCTTAATTCTAGTAAGAAATCTAAAGCTATCATGCCAACATCCCTTGTTAGAATAAGATGCTGGGTGGGAATTTTTTCCATGTTGATGCTTCTAGTATGCTCTCTCCTATATGTTCTTAATATTCACACAACAATGATACCATTACAATTTATAACTGTTTTATCTTAAACTATTTGCATAATAACTGGGGTTTATCTCCTTTTACACGTGCTGCTACTTCATTGTCTCTTTTTTGTACCCACCATTTTCTTTTTCATCTGCTTTGTTCATCAAGGCCTCTTTTCATTCTGAGAAACCTTAACATTACTTCTGCTCTTCAAACACGAATAATGTCTCCCAAGAAATCACAGTAAATCCAGGTTTCTCTTAAAAGAAGCACGTCTTATCTCAAAACATAATCCACATTAACACAAAATGTCCCAAAGTCTTCAACACATTAAACTCAGTAAATCTAAGAAACCCAGACATGTACTACCACCTCATAAGAGGCTGCACATAATTCATAAAAGACTGAGCAATAACTGGAAAAAGAGGCAAAAAAAAAAAAAAGAGGAGGAAGAAAGGGGAGAGGGTAAGGAGAGACATGATCAGAAAAAGACAAAAAATTTCAATTAAAGAAACAACAAGCAAAGAAAACTCAAACCCAGCAAATTGTTTCCTATCAGATCTGGAAGCTTAAAATACATGCCAAATACACCACTGAGACCTTAGCCCCACCAGCACTCTAATGCATGTTTTCAGCTAAAAATCATCTTCCTCTAAACAATAAAATAAGTCACAGCAAATCTTTAGAAATATCGTCTCTTCCTTCAAAACAAGGGAAAAGACTTTGGAGCGATAAAAGAAGCAGGGTACATTTTCTCAGCTCTGTGGCTGAAAGCATTTTTATACAACAGAAGACAGAAGCATATGGGTAAAGAATTTAAAAATATCTTAGCATTTGCATCCTTCTAGAAATGTAAGGCATTAATGATCCTCAAAATGAAGCAAACCCGATATTTACCTGGAAAATCTTAATGTGATTCTGGCAACCTTCTCCTACAGACAGCTGAGAAACACAGTAAGGGACCTGAAGAACAAAACCAGCCCTGCGACAGAACGTTGAAGTGCAGTTATGTGGGCCAGGCCCATGATAAAATTACACATATGGTACATTATATCCTTTGTAGTTACAGGAAGCTCAGGAGCATGACCTCTCACACATTTATAGCTTCACTATTCAAAATGTACCAGAACATCATGCAAGCAGACCACAGGCAGGTAAGTCCTGGTCCACCTGAAAGACAGCTAATCTGTACAGAGGCAAAGGATAAATAAAAGTAGGGTCATATTCCCAAATTGCTTAGCTTGATAAAAAGTAGGTTGCATGTACATAAAGCCAGTGAAGTAAAGAGGTTATGTATTTTCCTCTCCAGTATTTGCTTCATCCTTTTCCTGTCATAGACCAACACCATTAGTTCATTAATGGGGGTTGTCTACTTCTTATATGTATACACAGCTCTTAGTACAAAGAGGCCTCAGTGTCCAACTGGAATCTCTGTGTGCTCTAGTAATACAAATAAAAAAGGTTAATAGTAATTAGAAAAGACAGGGATTCCAGAGGGGCATGACAGATTCTTAATTAGGGACCAGGGTGCCACAGTGGAGATGAGAGGAAGGTAATATGCAGAGCAGCCACTGTTCAAACCACTTCTTTGTGGTTCAGGGACAGGTTCTGATTAAGATTTAATCTCTTGGGGAGCAGTGCTAGAAACCACAGGTAGTTCAATGAGGACACTTATGTGATGCACTGTAGCTATCAAGGAGCAGAGTGCATTTCCCATCATCCAGAAAAGGTGGGGAACAATGTGCAATGCAAATAGATGGTACCTAGCTAAATGTTACATCCCTTTAGATCAGTTTAGATCTATAGTTTTAAACAACATAAGTGAATGAAAAAGGGCAATGCAGAGAGGCTGCATCAGGAAAAGGTATGACAGGGGTGTCATACCTTAGGCAAAATGAAAAAGGCTACTATTAGTTAATTTGGACAGGGAAATTATATGAAGAAAATAAGCAAGAAATGTGTATAATAATGAATAAATAAAATTAAAAAAAAAACCAAGCAAACCCACAATTCTTTGATTGCAATCTCAAGTAAGCATGAGACATTAATAAAAAGTAGGAGACATCTTCAGCTATATGTATGGGAAATCAGCTGTTTACTTGCATTCACTGCTGAACAAGTCGACAAACTGGGTCACAGAATGAGAAGTGTACAAGGCCTTTATATAGAAACTGGAATCTACTAGGGAGACTGAGTGAGAACACAGTTCCTACATGCAAGTTACGTCAATCCTTTATCTAGTACGACATATAATAAGTATAACATGGTTTACTATGTAAGAAGACTATCTCAGTAACTAGAAAGCAGAAACTAATAGAAAATGTAACATAGCTGCAAACTAGTAGCCAAGTTCAGTAAAAACTTAAAAACGTCCTGTTCAGGTGAATAGCTGTTTGAGCCTGAAGTTCAAAGACTGAGCCTTTAAGTAAGGGGAAATCCTGTTCATCCTGCCTGGACCCTTTTATATCAGATTCCCCTCGCAGCACAAAACAGTTTTCTCTCTGTGTTTCAGAGCACCTTGTACACACAGAGCATTACCGCAATCTAATCAGTAAAAATACCATGATTGCACAATGCAGCAAAGCTAACAAAAGGGTCCTATTGATCACATTCAGTCCCACAGCAGCTGTGTTTCCCTTGCTTCCAACCCCTTTGACTGGTCAAGGGCAACTGATCTTCCAATGGGGCAAACACCTCCTGCACAAGCACTACGGGCTGGGATTTGTTGCCAGGGTTTGTGTTCAGGGACAAAAATGAGATTAAAAGCATCATGAGGAGGAAGCCTGGCCATTCTCACAGCAGCCTGGGTGGTGAAGCTGCAGCTCCTGCCGGTTCCTTCCCTCCCAGCCCTCCCAGCTGCTGCCTCCTGCCTGCACCTGCACCCACGCCCAGCAGGGCCCATCCCTTCCGGCATTCGGGTTTCCTGCTCTGTCCCAGACCATTGGCCCTCACAAATTGCACCCAGCAGGGATGGAAAAGAAAGAGTGGCTACACAGTTACACAGGAGGACATCCTCTGCTTCTCGAAGAAGCATCCACTGCTAGGGACCGATGGCAGGTGCAGCACTTCCTCCGCAGTCGGTGAGCAGTTGGGCTGAGAGAGCTGCAGATGGGAGTCCCGTGCTCCTCCCAGGACAGCAGGAGGCACAGCTGCACTTCCAAGGATCGCATCTTCCACATCTCTAAGTAAGGAGCACTCTGCAGTTGAGCCAAACCACTTAAAGAACTGCACATCTTACTGATGACACACTAGCAGGGTGCTATAACTAAACTAAAAACACAGATCAGGATTCTCAACAAAGTGCAGTTTTGTTTTAAAATCAGGTGTCTTGACAGAGCACAGACCTTAGTATGATACAGTTTCTGCAGTACTGTAGCTCTTTAGCACTGACTTTTCCCACCCTATAAAACCTGCAACCCACAAACTTTTCAATAATAACCTGCACAGCAGTCAGCATGGGCTACATACCTGTATTTTGGCTTGAGGGAACCCATGTTCTGAAAGCACAGCAGTCAGACAGACACATAGATAGTAAGAGCTAGATCCAGCAAAAGACTGAATCTCCTACAGGTCGTGCACTAAAATTTTTTCATGTGCTGAAATTTTAGCTCACCTAGACTTTGCATACAATACAAAGAGAAAGGAAGGTGCCTTATGATATGCCCTAAAATTCTTATTTGCTGAAAAGGATACCCAGACACCAAGTTAATTAAGACACAACAGAAGGTAAAAGCAGGAATCTACTTAGTATCCCAAACTGCAGTCATGTCCTAGACTTACAAGAGTCCTTTGAGTGTCATTTGGAAGAACTCTCTGAAAAGTGGTTAGTGTCCATTTTTTATTAACAATAGAGCATAAAGGTTCCCAAACCTCTTGCCCTTGGACACCACTATTGGTGACAGCCACAGAAGGAGCTCTTAGATCCCATTACCTCACTCCAAAGCCATCAGCACGACTAAGCCCACATCTGACACTCCTCTGCTTTACATCCTACATCCCCACACCAGTCCCTGTATTCCATCTTTCCATCTCTCCCACCTCAGACCACACACCACCAGCTTCCAAACCAGCAGATCCAATCCCACATTTAGCCACACAAAAATAACCCATCACCTTTTCATTACTGCCCAACAGGCCACACCAACTCATCAGCCACCACTCTGTGCTCCCTCAACCTCCACTTTGCTATGCTATGTGAAACCAGGAGCACTTTTAGTTGGCTGAAGACTCCTCCAGCTCTTCTGATTTTTTCCTCTGCACACGTTCAGAAATGCTCCTCTGCCTGACTAGCCATCATTAACAGTGACCTACATTCAAACACACACATATTCTACTTTAGCTGCTTCAGTTATTTAGTGTAATAGCCCTCAAAATGTAAGTTCGGCTAAGTTTGCAAATGAAATGTACAGTTTGGTTAAAATGCCAGCCAGGACTTGTGGCAGCCTTTATAAATGGGACTTTATGCAAAAATTAGAGCTGCTTTTTTCCATTAATCTGCCCTCCAAAAATGACTCTGCAAAACTGATTCAGCTGTTTGAGTTCATCTTTTCAGATATGTACCTGAATTAAACAATATTCAGGAAAACAGTACTTTTTTTTTTTTGCAGTAGAAGTACAGTACTTTTGCTACTTCCCTTGGACCTTGATTAAATTCCCATCAATGTACATAGACTCAAGTTGCATCAGGGAAGGTTCAGGTTGGATATTAGGAGGCTTTTCTTCACAGAAAGGGTGATTAAACATTGGAATGGGCTGCTCAGGGAGGTGGTGGAGTCACCTTCCCTAGGGGTGTTTAAGGAAAGACTGGATGGGGTATTTACTTAACAAGGTGGTGTTCAGTCAAAGACTCAATGATCCCAGAGGTCTTTTGCAACACAATTGATTCCGTGACTTTGTGGAAGTCTATAAACTGACTCCCATGAAACAGGTTTTAACCCAGCCCTAAGATACAAACATCGTAGCCTAAGGACTACCAGGGCAGTCCACATGGTACTTTTGTTGCCTCAAGTTTCCATCTAATTTTTATATTTCAGACAGAAAACATAGGTTGGCACAGCATTAAGAAAATGAGAATGCCATGCACATAAAACTTACAAGCTGTCTTTGCAACTGCTATTAGGATCCTTGAAGGCCCCCCCTCAGTGACCTAAACTAGGCAGGAGTCCTTCCAGAACACATGCACAGGAGTGTGCCTGAAGGATGTGATACATACACATCAGAGAGTCTGGCTGCAGCTGCAGCAGTAAGCTGCTTTCCCTTCCTTCCTAAAAGCTAAGAACTGATATTCCTAATTCCTGGTTTTGCTTATATTCTTGCTATTTCAAAGAAAAAGAGGAAATCAGCTAGCATGCAACTGACCCCAATTCCAAGCAGCATCATCAGCCTCAGGCTGCAGAGCTCCAGGGGTGCCAGCATTAAGCGTCCACAGGAAGATGTGTATTTCCCCAAAGTCAGCGCATGAAAAAAGCCTGATGAAGTGCAGCTCCAGGTGTGGGCTTGGCAGGAACTGAACCCAAGAGATTCCCCTGTGAAGGAAGGCTGATGGGGAAGGATTTTGCGCCCCTTGTCACGTAAACCCTGCAGTGTTTCCTGTGGAGCGTCGCTGTTTTGATGCAGTGCAAGCTCAGGCTTCAGGAGTCCAATCACTCAGGGTTTGTTTACACTGGGAGAGCTCTGCTGCTAGATATGCTGGCATCGCTCCTCAGTGTGGATGTAACATATGCCAGAGAGGGAATTCCTCTGCCAGTCTAACAGTACCACTTCCCCCAGTGACATTAACAAAGCCAACAAAACCACTTCTCTGACAGCACAGCTGCACCAGTGGGGGGTATATGATTTTTACTGCTTTCCCCCTCCCCCCACCCCATGAAAATATTCCATAGGACTACCAAAGCCCTACAAAAGGGATGGATTCTCTTCTGGGCAAGCTGCCAACATCAAATAGCACTCACTGCAGAGCAGGAAAATGGAGACCCGTATTAAATGCACTTAGACCCAAGCAGTGTTTCATTGGCCAAGAAGGGACAGGGGCCTCTGCCCACGGGGTGTCAGTGACCTGTGATGAGGAGTGGCACGAAGGAAACTTCTTGCAGATGAAGCTGGCCACCCCTGCTCAGCTCCCCACCACAATTACAGTGCTGAGGCATTGAAAAAAGTCGCCAAGATAAGTCATGGGTGCCTCATCCCTGGAAGTGTTCAAGGCCAGGCTGGATGGGGTTTTGAGCAGCCTGGTCCAGTGGAAGGTGTCCCCTGGCAGGGGTGTTGGAACTAGATGATCTTTAAGGTTCCTTCCAACTCAAACTATTCTATGGTTCTGACTCTGGTGTTGGGTAATGGCAGCAACCACATCATAATGAGGGATGTGGAGAGAAAATGGCTTTGCTCTAGGCAGCAAAGTGAGGGAGAGAGCAGAAGTGTCACACTGGCTGAGGATCAGGGAGTAAAGCTCAGCCAGCCAAGGTGCAAGACACTGCTTCCATGCTGGCAGCTCACAGTATTTTTGCAAACCCTGTCATGCTTGAAATGTTTTAAAGTTACAGCTCTTCAAATCACAGCCACTGGATAACAATTAATTTAAATTTTTATTTAAGGAAGATGTATATTGAATTCCATTCATAGCCAGATTTTAATAATATATATGCATACTACATATAAGATATATAAATAAAAATATGTATGTGTATGTATGTATAAATACATACATACCTAGTCTGCAAACTTCAATTTTAAAGCCAGACTTCCAGTTTTCTAAGGCTGGAATTACAGTCTTAAACATTTTCAGCTGAACAATGGTGCTGTCAGGCACTAGCATGCAGTGTAACCAGGTGAGAGCGTGTTGGTGACATCCCCACAGTGCTTCCTTTTCTCCACACACACACAGCACTTGGAGGATAGTCTGGGTAGCAGTAGGGCACCTGAGGGCTAACTTTTTCTTGTCCATATTATGCGCAGGCATAGAAAGAATGCACATAAAAACTGTGGAAAAGCCATTATTAATGAGAGTAAGACCAGCAGAACTACATTATTTTTCCACATTTTCTCACAAAAAACAATTTAATCGCCTACAGTTTCCTTAATTGCCCCCTCTTCTCAGGGTCTGGCACACCCTTATTTAACTCAGTCTAGATCTTTATGCACTGACAGGATCTGGTTTTCAAGGAAAAAAACAGGGCACATAGATACAAGTCCTCTGCTTCCTCAATGAGCACAGGCAGACCATATTTCTTCGGATAATATCCCAGTTGCCAGAATTACAGAGCCAGTACATAGACAGGAAAAGCAAGGGCATTCTCCTTCAAAGCATTCCTGCATCCCTGCTCTCCCAAGGCAGTAGGAGTAACATGGTCAATGACAAGTCTGTAACAGGACCAAAAAATCCTACAGAGCTCACAGCATCACTGATAAGAACAACATGTGTTCAGGAAAAAGGCACTCTAATGACTTTGTTTGGGATAACTTTTCCCCAGGCTCTCGGCTCGTCCTTGCAGTGCTTCTACCCTGGAGCAACAGCACTCATACACACACCAGTGTTCCCTGAGCACACAGCCGTGGCAGGCACACCTGTCCAGCACGGATTATTCTTGCCAGAAGCACAATAATCTCCCTGGGAGGACTGTTGCTGAAGGAAGGGAGCATATGCACATTGAAATGCAGATTTTGCTTCCTGTCCTGTGATGACCTTCTGCTGCTGCTGCACACAGCAACCACAATACCTTCCCAACAGATTTCAGTGAGCAAAGGCAGAACAGCCTTTGGGGTCAGCCAGGCAGACCTAAACAGCCTCACCAAGGCTTCAGGATGAGAACATCCTGCCAGAAGAACTTCCAAAATGTTGGTTGCTCAGGGCCAAATAGCACCTGGAAATTTCCCCCTTAGGAGTAATGTCTGCACTGCTGGTGGGATGTTCTCAAGCTCTGTCTGAGCTCCACATTCAGCTCCCAGCCAGCGCTGCACCCTCTGCAAATATACTGGGCTACAAAAGTCGTCACTTTTATTAACTCTGGGTCCAAAACACCTTTCCTTTCTTCTTCCTTCACAACACATGAAATATCATGTTCAGGTCACATTGCCAGAACAGGAGAGAAGTATACTTAGCCCTGATATGTACGTGTGAAATGAGAGATAAGTGAGCATAAATCTCCCTTTGCCGGAGGAGCCGTAGGCACGCACACTCATGGCGGGGACAAGGCTGGTGACATGGCTGCCACATGTGGCAGTCCAAACCCTCAGTGCTTGTGCTCATACACAACAATTCATCTGCCTTGTGACTCACAAAGGGTTAATTTATTCCCAAATTACAATTCAGAATGCCTCATTTAGCCAAAGACCTCTCTCATTAAAAAGAATCATACAGATGTATGAGGTATTTGTACAAAGATCTTAATCTTTGCTGCCATCAGTCCTGGTACTACCCCAATTAATAACCAAATTAATGTCAACGCCAGTACCCAATCCTCCACGGGGAATGGGAATGACGTTTCCTTTCGGCCACGCACCAAGTCTCATCCAGCAGGAGAGAGAGCCGTATCTGTTTTCCCGGGGCCAGCCCCGTGCCGTCCGTCTCCCACCTCAGCGCGGCGGGAGCAGCAAGAGGAAGCGGCTGTGTTTTGGATCAGCCTCCCACGCGCAGCAGAGCAGCTTCTGCCTGGCTCAATCCTACGCTCAGTGCAGCGCCTGGGGATGGTCCATTCGACGGAGGGGGGCCAGGCGTGCGAGAGCCAGCCGCTCCCCGTGCCCTGGCTTCAAAGCACCGAACCAGCTGCTGCCCTGCCCTCCAGGAGCGCCCGGCGGGAGGGGGGGCACCACGGGGTGTCGAATGGCCGCTGCATCACATTCCCCGGTGCGTCTTCTGCGTTTTCCCCAAAAAAAGAACAAAGCAGTCCTCAAAACGACACTTTCTGTCGAACGGCTGACCAAAAATAAAAGTACAAATAAAACTTAATGGAGCGCGAAGCCTCATATGACAAGGAAAATTCCCGCTCCAATTCTGATCTCTGTTTACAACGTTGAAAGTGGGTCAAACTGGTCTGCGATGGAGGAATCTGTTTGGAAAATGATCTCTGAGAGGAAAAGCATCTAAGCGGCAGACAACTGCACTGCAATGCTTCCACGGGGATCCCTTCCCTGCCATCAAACTAATTCAGTTTTACCACACAAGGCTGAAATCCTCTAACTTGAAATTATGGCTTTTTTATTCAAATTACATAAATTCAGCAATTCCCTATCTTTTGGAGCAAATCAACTAACCATGTGTCAGCACAGATCTCCATGATTTAAAAAATTAAGACATGGCTGGGTTTGGACAGGTTGCAGAAAGCTGTTGTCGGTTTTGTTGATTTTGCTTTTTTTTTTTTTTTTAATAATTGCCCTCACTTTTGTTCATTTCCTGCATTCAGGACAAGGTTATTGTGCAGTACCATCACACTCACACTATCTAACCCAACTATTTTGTTTTACCCTGTCATGGTCTCTTTCAAAATGCAAAGGGATGATTATGACATTAAATGGGAGCCCAAAAATAAGGAACGGTCTGTAACAACATTACTTTTCAAGGTATTTTCATTCTGACTCAGAGAAATCTAGTGAATTTAATATCTGTCCTTTCCTGTTCAAGATAGAAAATTATTGTAATGTAAACAAATTCAGCCAAAACTTCCTGGCAAGAAGCTCTGTAGGTTGTTCTGTGCAATGCTGGTACACAAATACACAGCAATCTAAAGAAAGAATATACTAACCAGCCTTGAAACCCACTAATTTGTTTTATCGACTTAAGAAAATTCTGTTCTTTGACCTTCAAGTGCTTGATTCCTTTTATGGTCACACAATCTTTATTTATTAAAAATCTCCTACTAATTACTCTCAGGGTACCCAGAGGCTTTAAAAAGCACAAAATGCCAAAAAATGTATTACTACCTTCCTCATATATTGAATCCTCTTTCTAATCTGTCTTTGAAAGAAAGAAATAAATTTATAGCATTTTTTAGAAAACATCTTTAAAAGCACCCCAAGCTGATAAACATTCCTTCATATTTATATTTTGTAATTTTAAAATGTTTTCTTTGGTTTTAGTTACTATTTTGTATTTACAGAAAAATGAGCTCTGTAAGTCTTCAAAGCATCTTGCTAATGTCAGATATTTATAGAAAGTTATGATCTCAAATGATTTTAAGAACTGAATCAGTCTACATCTGTGGGACATCCTTGTATCTTTTAAACTTCAAAAATGTCCAGTTTTAACTAGAGACTTTCAGGGAAAATAAGGAATAAAAAGGCTCATATTTTAAATGCACTCAGTATAAAAAAGTTACAAAGAGTAGCAGACAAAAAGACTTGGAAAAATACCATGGCGCAGTAAAGGATTTTATATCTGTTTACTAACAAACAAAGAAAGAGAATAAAGCAACACGGAAACAGCTCAGACATAACATAGATGAGAATGTGAAAGAGGTATGAAGTATAAATTCTGAGTCTACAGAAAAAGAATATTTACAAAGTTAGATGGAAAAATGAGTTTGAGAGACATCTGTGAATTAGAAAGTGCTTTGTGAATGGCCCATGGAAATAAGAACAGTTACCCTCACAAAACCAAAGATTCCCCTAAAAAAATTTTTTAAAGGGCTATTTCTCCCCAAACTTACAACTAAGTCAGAGCCAGAGGAGACACAGAGGGTCAGCAGGGGTGCCCAGGGCGGCCGCCTGTCCCAGCACCCTGCTCGGCGCAGGGCGAGCTCGGGGGCTGGGAGGCTGCGGGGTGCCAGAGCTCGGGGGCTGGGAGGCTGCGGGGTGCCAGAGCTCGGGGGCTGGGAGGCTGCGGGGTGCCAGCGTTCCTCCCACCCTGGCTGCCATCCCAGCCCGCACACCCCGCGCTGCTGCACCGCGAGGTCCCGACGAGTCCCACTGACAGCTCCTTGCACCCAGGCTGGTGTCGTTGCTGGCTGAGGGGAGCTGTGCGCCTCTGCAAACCCTCCTCTGCATGTGGGTGCTGTGAAGGGACCCCCACCTGAACATGAGAGGTGTTTGCTCCTCTGAGGTGAAAAGAGAGCCTTTCATTCGATAACCGAGCTGTCCCAAACTATACTGTAACAGAGAAGCACATTAAGTTGGGAAACATTCTGTTAACATTTATTTCTGTTGTGCTTTTTTGTTTATTTTGTTTTTCGGTAGATCCTCTTTCCCAGACTGAGTGCAGGACCCCATTTTACTAGGCTTGACATCTGCACAAAGGGGAAAGACCTTTCCTGCCCTAAAGCTCAGAACCCAAAGTCCAAGAGGTGCTCAGGGAGCGTGCCTGGAGCAGCAGTGTGGGAAAGGCTGCCAAAACCCTCCTTGGGCTTGGTGCCACCAGGCAAAAGAGCCTGGGGACAAGGAGGCATGGGAGGAGCCTGTCAGAGCCAGTGGATAGTTAGGTGGAGGAGATCCCGCTTACCCCCAGCCCCCTGTCACACGTGTCACACCGTATGGCAGAACAGGACATTTACCCGATGGCAGAACCTGACACTTCAGGTAGATGGAGCCCCACGTCGCAGCCCAGTGCACTGGACAACAGTCTGCACCTCACATACCACCTCCACAGAGCTGCAGCCCCTTGGGAGCAGCGACATCCTCTTCGGCTCTACTGCCTGAACAGCCACTTAGGGGGAAATGGTGGCGGGGAAATCTGGCAGCAGCAGTGGCAGGGGCTTCAGCTGTCCCAGCCCCACTGGCCACCATGGTGGTCCCTGAGTTACCCACGCTCACACAGCCACTGACACACTGTACCCGCTCTCATCACTTCCATCGCCCGCCAATAGCACTGCAGGCTCCTGTGAGGTTTCCTTATCCCCACACCACCTCCTAATGTACCTGTGAATTTGGGAGGCAGGAATGATCTACTAAATCTGCAGAATGGGACTCCAGTCCAGAGCCAAGACCTCCACACTACAGTACAACACAAAACAGTAACAACCTCAGTGGGTGGCAAACTGAAGAACCAAAGAGGGGCAGTCCAGCCGTGTCCTGATGAGCTCAAGGCACTGGTTACAACTTTGTGGGTCTGAGAACTACTTGAAATAGAGCCACAAAAGGTAACAAAAAGGTAACAAAAGCCCACTGTCAGCAGGCTCCAACGAGTGGAGTCCTCTGCAAACTGCAAAAGGTGAAAAATATGGTGTTATTTTCAAGCAAGGAGTCATCCCATCATCATAGCAGATGACCTTCATCAATCTTCTCTTCACTACCTTAGACTGGCACACAAGGAAAGTTTTTTGCCAATATGTGGATCTCTGTGTGCACTACGTTATTGAACATCAGGTGATACAACTGCACTGTCCCAAGTTTTGAGGCACAACCAAACCCCTCTCCCTCTGGCTGAGCTACAACAGGAATTACGTACGCACGCAGAACACATAAAAGTTACCTGACAGAGTACATTTTCTTCAAACACAACGCAAACTAGAGCTGTAACGCGTTTTTTCAGCCCCCCCCTACAAAGGATGAGATTTTTTTCCACAGGCTACCGAACAGTAAAGGACCCAAATAACGCTAAAACAGCCTTCAAGAAAACTAAGCATCAAAAGCTAAAATGTCCTTCAGAGGCTGGAAGGGATGAGCTGAATCACCTCCCAAGCGAGGTGAGGCACCGGCTGCTCCAGCAGTTGCGTAGATAAGTTTGCAGCCGGCTCGTGGCACGCAAAGAAGGGTCTATAGTCCACCCCCCAAAATTAATGCATCTCCCGTGCACGGCCAGCTCCGCTTTGGGGAGCGGGGCGTTTGTACAACACTTGCAGAACAGTGGCCCCTCGGGGGGAAGCCCCTCCAGCCCGGCTGCCGCTCCCCGCTCTCCCCCGGCCCCCCGACGGGGACCGGCCCCGC
>VYZP01026588.1:31711-60938 GCA_013400635.1 Hypocryptadius cinnamomeus
CGCGCCCCCTAGCGGGCGGTCGACGCCTCCGCGGGCGCGCAGCGGGGCGGGAGCCGGAGCGGGAGCCGGAGCCGCCGGGGCGCCGCCGGCCGCGGGGAAAAGTTGCGGGATACCCCGGCCCCTCATTTCCTCCTCGGACGGCGCCGTCGCGCGGAGAACGAACCCCCACAAGGCTTCGGCGCCGGGCTCGGGGAGGCTGGTTTCGGACCATCTACCTCTGGGAGCACCGGCAGCGGGTTCCGGCCCGACCGGCCGCACTAACGCGATCTCTGCCTTTGCCCGTCGTTCCCTTGCGCACGGAAACCCGTTCGGGAATCTCGGCCCAGCGGCCGGGTCGCGGGCTCGCCCCGGTGCGCGCCATCCCCGCCGTGCGCCTGCCGGGATGCTCCATCCCCGGAGCGCCTCCCGCCAGCTTCCACACCGATGGTCTGCGGCACCGCCTGGGAAGCCACCGTAAATACTCAGAAGCACTGTGAAGGCTAACCTGAAACAGAGCCTTCCTGTGCCTTTTATTCTGACAAAAGCCATTCCTCAAGGCTTTGCTTGGACAGGACACTATGAGCAATCAGTATTTTTTTGTTAGGAGCTGGCTGGTGTGGGCTCCCAGGGTTGCCATCAGCCTCCCTGATGCAGCACACACGCCAGGAGAGGCGATACCACCACAGCCCCTGCTTTCCCTTCTCGCCCCACCTGACCCCCTCGAGGGGCAAAACGCCTTCAAGGCAGAGGTAGAGGGAATAATGCCAACCCAAACTCATCTCTACTGTTCTGCTTCCAGCCTGGCGTATGGCATCCACCACCATCACAGTCCCTGAGCAGCAGCTCTGGTAGGTTCTTTTGACCCAGAATCTCCTCCCAAACCACCGGCCAGCCCAGAAAGACAGAGGTGCATTTCAATTTGATAGAAGACAATCTAATTTCAACACTCAATCTCATTCTAACCCATAATAGGTGCAGATTTTCTTACATTCTGACACTTCAGGTAGATATCCCTTCCAAAATTTGTTTTTCCTTTTGCTCCTTGTTTTTTGGTCAAGGTGAGAGCAGCAGACTGGCCTCTGCCAGTATTAATGCCCACCTGGACTCAAGCAGGATGAGATAAACAAGTACAATGCACATGGCAATGGTCAGAAGGCATTTATTACTTCAGCATCCCTAACTGGGGTTCCCCAGTAGCTTCCAGAGCAAGGTGAGCATCAAGTGGGGACATCCCTGGCACTGGCCCATGGTAGAAAACCATGGGCATGAGTTTTATGAAGCTTTTTATGTGAGAGATGTGATGGGTACATGAACAAGGTGAAAAGCGCATGACTGATTACAGCAGAGAGCATGATGTGGGAAAACCCATCCAAAGGCAATGGAAGTAACAACATATTACAACACAGAACAGTGATCTTAACAAAGCATAAAGGGTTTCATTATGAGCAATATCTGGGTTGTCACTGACTGACATCCATCACCTATCTCCTCACCATTCTTCTGCGCTTAACTGTACACCCTTCCATATTTATTTTGAGCAACAGCTTCTGATCCAACGATTTGCCAGCTATGAAGAACACAAACATGGCAATTCTTTGCCATTGGAAAGCTGTGTGGATGGATTGCCTGGAGACATCTAAAAGAAGTTTGACACAGGTCAGGAAACTATTTCCAGATCTTTAAAGGAAAAAAATTGAAGTGTTCAAAAGATTTAGGAGCATGCCGCTCCCTTCCTGGCTTCCTTTCTTGTCAGACTTTCCCCTACAAGGCATGTACTGCAAAGCACCTGAACTCTCTGCACAGCTTCCTTGTTTTATTCTTTCCTCCAGCATGTCCCAGTACTGTCCATTTATACTACAACCTTGTAGGACAGACAAATTTTGCATCTGCGCCATCTGGCAAGTGGAGCCCATGCCATGGTGGGAGTTTTGAAGTAACACAAACAATGAAACATACAATTATTGCAAGTCTGCACTCCTTCTTCTTCTTAGCTTCACAATTAAAGATGCTCTGATTCTCTTATGTCCTTACTCTGGTCCCACTGTTGCTTCTAAATCATAAACTCATGACATCTTCATTCAAGCATCCATTTTGATAGTATTTAAATAGTCTAAATTCTTTCTGAAGTTATCATAGAGGGATGATTTTAACCACTTTTTTTCTGCAAAACATTTTAAATTTATGCAAAGCTGAAAAAGTAATCTTGGTACTGACTCTCATAAACAAAGGATATATATGAAACCTGTATGTAGGTTCAGGTAACTTCCAGGCCTTAAATCTGTTTACACAAGCAAAAAGATACTTATATTTTGCGGGGAGAGGAGGGAGGTGTCTCAGTTTAATAATATCTGGACCTCTTTTGAACAAGAACGAAATACATCAGGCAGCTTTGGCAGAGGTCTAGTAGATTTAACAGCACATAATTTTGTATAAATAAAGATTAAGCAGCTGACAATTCGGTCTTTTCCAAGCTTTTGTCATATTCTTATGAGAAGTTACTAAGGAAACCAGGTAGGCATGAGGTAGAAGGTAAATTTCTGTCATGGATTAGTGAGTGGTTGAAAGACAAAACAGCAGGAATAAATTGCCAATTTGAATTTTGACCAAAAAATTATCAGTAGAGATATTTCCTCTATTCTGTGATATGAATTAGCTGAAAGTCTCCAAAAGACAATTATACTTCTGTGGATTTTATTTATTCTTTTAGCCTGAGCAATTGGTTTTGGAGGAGGGAGAACAGGAGAGGAAGGAAAAAGCAGACAAAGAAAGCTACTCTTTCATTTTGGCCTTTCATTTGCCGTTTTCCATTTTCAGCTGTTAATACCTTGTCTACCTGCCCCTGGGCAGCAATGAGATGCTTTGGCCAGATACACAAGTCTCTGTTTTCCCTGTGCCAAGCCAAGGTCAGGATTTCAATGTGGAGGTAACTAATTAATTATCAGTCCAGCTTGAACATAAATTGCCTTGACAATCTGTAATTAGCTATATAGGGGTCATACTGGATCAATTGCTGTGCTGGGGCTCCCATGCTATACGTAATTATCTCTGTAGTTTTAGCCTAGGGAGGTTTACATCTCTCTGTAGTAAAAGCCTTACCCCAATAAAGCACATTTCTGTGTTAAACTCAGAGATGTATTTCCATGCCATTTAAACCTACCTTTCAAAGGAATCTTGAGGCTTGTAGAGGAGCTAGTCTTTTGCAGTTCCTGAAACCAGCTAGCATGAGCTCAACATCACCAGCTCTCTCTGCTGTTGATTGACTACCTGTCAGCTGAAGGGGTCAGTTAGAACCCACACACCAAAGATTGTGTTGGTGAATTTGGGAAGGCAGATCAATGAGCTGTGTGGTGCTGGCACAAGCCTCTATGAATAAAAAAAAACCAAATCAAAATCACAACAGAAAGCAAATTGTTTCATTATCTTCTGAGTTGTAAAGTATTATAATAGGTAGATGGAAAGGGTTTTTTTGTCCTGGGAGGCTTGTCAATCAAGCATAAATAGTAGAGTACCATACAGAGAGCAGCTAAAGTGCTGTTGCAGAAACACAAATCTAGGACTCTGAAAGCAGGTGTTTGACCAAGGGTGACAGCAGCATGATGCTTGGGACTGCACTGTTCAGCTCCAGGGCAGCACCATGGGTGCCCAGGCAGGCTTGGGCCTCTCAAACAGAGATCACAGAATGCAGTGTGTTGAATACACCGGCGTCCAAGCCATCCCCAAAAACAAAACAAAACAAAACAAAACAAAAAACCAAACAAAAAAGGTGCTTTAAAACCACTTTCATGGAGGCTGCAGGCACCTGTTGCAGAATTTGAGGGAAAACAGGGATGCTTAGCACCATGAGAGCTTTTAGCTGGGAGAGAGATGCCCTGGAAATCAAGTCCCTCGTTTACTTCCCCTGATCACAAATCTCAAATCTCTCAAGGATCTAGTGCACTTGCTCTACTGCCTCCTGTGCAAGTGCCTTTAGGGCCTACCCAAAACCAGACATGGTCACCACGTCTTTGCTTTAAATCAATGCAGCGTATGGACACTATGCTCTGATTGAGCTCAGAGCCCAGTCTGCTGCCAAGTCTTTGGCTATCTTAATCCTACCAGTCAAATTTTTTGTGAGCATTTGCTTGATTTGATGAGGCAATCCTGTGTTACAAGCTTTCTCACAGTCACTTGTGCTTTTGTAGCTTTTACCCTGGCTATGATCTTTAGGAAGAAATATACAGAGAGTCCTCTGGCAAGTCTGCAGTAGCCCAAAATGTAGCTCTGCTTCTGCACTCCCGAGAGCATCAATTCAAGAGCTGCCTTTGTCTTCTAAGAGCAGTTCAGGATAATGGCATTGATCCACTACATTCTTTATACTTTCAGAAACCAGTAAGTGTCTCTGCTTTCAGCAGAGATGAATATAAAACGAAGGGCCTTGCCACGAAGGGCTTAGTCTAAATCACAGATGATAGAAGATGAAGGATAGACCTGAGAAAGGAAGAAATGAAGCAGGACAATAGGCTGCAGCACAGTTACACTTAGGCTCTCTCCACAGGAAGAAACCTGTTTTAATTGCCATTTCAAAAGCCTTATTCACATTTAATAAGGTCTGAGAAAAAAATGAAGGAGAAGAATAGAACAGTGAGAAATCAAAAATACTAAAATGAATGAAAATGTTTTGAATTTAAACAAACAAAAAAGGAGCTGAGATTCTTGGATGTTTCTAAACAAATGCATAATGAACGAACAGTATTTTCCAAATTCTGCCCCCTATTTTGTTAGCATGAGTTGGAGTAAGTGCTTTTTTAACACTGCAGGCTGGACAGAAGCAAATTGGTGGCTCCCCTGTGGAAGGGCTTGGGGGAGGGGAGTTGGCAGTGAGCTCCACCATTTCAGGCCAGACGCAGAGAAAGCTGTGTCCTGCAAGCTGAAATATCAGATGCAGATCCCCAGCTGGTGGAAGTTGTCACAGCTCCCTTAAAGTTGATGAATCTATGACATTTTTAAACAGTGAGCTCAACAATTTGCAAAGAGCTCTGATCACAGGGGACTGACATGACTATCCATAAAAAAGGCAAATTGGATTCTAAATTGTATCTGATGAAGAATTTTGGGCAGAGTAAATGTAAGAGTGTTACTGAGTCATCAGTAGAAACTCATTTGTATTATAGCACAGAAACTTGGACACATGTTCTCTGGAATAACTAAATCACATAGCAATAGAGTCATTAGAAGACTGACAGTGATCTTATGGGAACTCGGCTTGTTTGCCCTGGTGAAACAAAGCCTGAGAAAGGGTACAGGAGGGCCGTCTATAAATACACCAGTGGGTAAATATCACAGATAGCCATGCAGCTATTTAAGTTTCAGGACAATGCTAGCACAAGAGCAAATGGATGTAAACAGTTTCTGAATAAATTTGTGCTGGAAATCAGTAAAATATATTTGCTTCTTCTAGCCATAAAAATTTTCAATGCTGATAAGAAAGAGCAGGGCAAATAACCCAGCTGTTTTTAGAGGGATGTATAATGTGCAGGTTAAAGTGATTCTACGGTTTGAGTGCAGTAGCAGGGACTGGACATTGCCCAGGCTCCGTTCCCCAGCAGACTGCGCGTTACGCCTACCAGAATCAAAGTGGGCCAAGCATTCATCATGATGGACAAGGTTTAGTGAGAGAAGTCAAATAAGCAGAACCGCAGTCAAAGCCATTCTCTCACTCTGAGTGAATGCTAATGACACTCGTTCATTGCCACTTGGAAAATGCACTTAGTGAACTAGGTTAATGGAAGAAAACCCTCTTCTCTGAGATATAGGCTCACAGAGTTGGAAGCTACACATAGTGACCCTTGGATTTCATTTTAGAGCCCTTTTGTATTCAGATTTTTCAATCCTGTAAAAGTTTGCTATAGAACTATGCCTCTTCTGTTTTTAAACACACAGCAATTACCAGAGTGAAGTACCATCCTGCTACTCCACTGCCTGTTCTCCACTTTACTCCAAAATCCTCGGCAGTAGACAGTTTTGAAGACATTTTTGAAGTGTGGGCAGATGGAAGGGCAGCACAAGGAATGAGACAGAGGAAGAGAACACAGGATGATAGAAGCTCTTAGTCAATGTGTTGAGCAGGAGCATCAAAATATACAGCTCTTCCATCAGTGTATTTATGCCAAGATTTCCACAATTGGCTCAGGTAAAGAGAAGGAGAACTGATTTTGATGGGATTGGTTGGCTGGTGAGGTTTGCAAGAGGATTCTTACTTACAGTTGTATGAGTGGTCAACATACTGGATACATTTGATAAAACTGTAAAACTGGATTAGTCCCCATTCACAGGGGAAATTGCTGCCTCCCTGTAGGACAGCAAGTGTCACCATCTGCTGGGTCACCCTTGCGCTTTTCTGGGTGTGGGGGTTGCACTTGCTGCCACTGACAGCAGGGCATGCTCAGGGGAGGGGTTTGGGAGCCTGCTCCCCTGGCACCGGGCTAGAGCCCCTGCCTGGCATGCAGCAGAGCTCAGGAGAACATCTATGGCTCGATCAGGCTTTCAAGAGCTCTCTGGACCACTTTTGCAAGAGACCACGTGAGCTGATGGAGCTGTTATTTTTAGTCCTACAGTACTATTTGTTGACTATGGCTGTTTCCTATGCAGTAGGTACTGAAGGGCCAAGGCACTAGAAGCCTTCTAATGATTGACCAATAAATGTTACAGTCAATAAATGTTACAGTCAATAAATTGCACCATCTGCCTTACAGTTAGCATCTGCACTCTTCCAGCCCGTAATGATATGATATGATGTTATATTAGTTTAACTTATAGACCTTTGTGTCATCACCAGTTCATATTTTACTTGTGACACTTTCAAGCAGTAATAAGATGGTCTTCTAGCACTCCTTTTGAAAGAAACCAAATACTAAGTCCTGCTGAAGGCTTACCTAGCTTATGGGAGCCTCACCTCCCTATATTATAGGGTTTTCAGGGGTGCTGCCACTGGGTACCAAGAAAAAGGTGGAAGCCCAGTTGTGGAAGCTGCTCAGACAGAACATAAAGAGATGGCAACAGCTGAAATCTTGTGCTTTGCTCCAGAGTCTCTGGGCACCTCTGGCTACTTTCTTTTTTGCTGATTAATACTACAGCCACCCAACAAATATGGATTATGATTATTTGGCTCAGCTCTCTACCATTTTCTCTTTAAGCTCCCAGTGTTTAAGGACATTAATCTTGTGTATTTTTCCTTGGCTTTTATAGTCCTGTTGGCAGCAATTATAACTCTCAGAGCTCTTAATTTTTGGCCAAATAAAACTAATAAGTACACTCTGATAAATTAGTAGTTACTTTACAAGCATCTTACCAAACAAAGTCTTTTGGAGGGCTTGAATCCTAAAGATCTACAATGTTGTAAAAGCCAAGGTGTACATACAGGTACATCAGAGCTGATTAGAAAGGAGAAATAAGTATCACTGGCACGCTGAATTTCCTAGAGTTCTCAAGCTCAGGTGACACCACCATTTAGCAAACAAACTGTCTGTAAGGTCTGCCCTCATAGGCCATATTCTCCCATGCCATATTCTCCTTACAACCTTCCCTATTTGAATTGGAACAGGCTACCTGGGGAAGTGGTGGAGTTACCGTCCCTGGAAGTGTTCAAAAAACAAGTAGCCATGGCATTTCGCAATATAGTTTAATGGGCACGGTGGTATTCAGTCCAAGGTTGGGCTTGATGATCTTCAAAGTCTTTTCCAACCATGATTTCATGAATCTAGGATTCCAGGTATAATCCCACCAAAATTATTACCCCATATAAAAATGTTCCTTATAAGGAGAGTATCAGGCCTTGTGTTAAATCTTATATTTCCAACCAAGTAATGGGATATGCCTGCTTTTAAGCACAGGAACTGCACTATGAAACATTGAAAGGGTGAAGACTGCCTGAAATTTTTGTCTCCTTTTTCTTTGTCCATGTTTTCTATGCTCCAGTGGAGAGCTTCTGTATTCATGTAAAGCCTGTTTTGAAGACAGCTCTGCAGCCATTGCTGCCACGTCTCAGCCAATTTCCAGAAGTTCCAGATATTATCAGATATTGCTACAGAAAGAAACAACATTGCATAGGTAAGAGAAAATATTTTTTTTAATTAAACAAAGCAAGATTTTCAGTGTTTACCTTGAATTTTCTAGGGTGCCTTCAAAGCACTGCAGATCTCTGTATTTTCAGCATGTTACATGTGATGTCTTGATGTGATGATATTTATAAACCTCTACCAGATTAATCAGTAATCTATTTAATTGATTGACTCTATACTTAGTTATCTTTCAACCTGAAGAGTGTTCAGTCCATCTCTGTCAAGAATCTCGGTCTGGTCAGTGAAACAGACCATGATAAATGCTGTGTAAAAAAGCTTCCTTCTTTACTAATTGCACTGGACTTGGAAACCAGAGGTTTCCTGGGAGCATTGCCTATTTTCCTCGTAATTATTTGCATATTCAGTTCAACAGCAAAACAAGTCTGTAATTGTTCATTTCAGAAATTAAAGTCTCCTTATCATGTATGTCAGTCAGAAGAAAATGTGCAAACATTGCATCAGTGCCAAATAGTACTAAATCAGTACTACCTGCACTAATTTAGGATTAGGAAGCGTATTAAACAATAACTTAAGAAGCAAAGGATGTTAAGGGAAGGAAATTTGCTGGAGACATTGTTTAATGTATCCTTGTTAGTACAAGGAAGAATTTTTCTGCTGCTCAACATGTAAATTACATTCACCGTCTAATTACACCAATTGAGGCAATCTGAGGTAGTTTAACATTAAGAAATGTTTTGTAACCAATTTGTATTTCATGTTTAACTCACAACATTATCGACATAATCTTAACATTTAATAATATGGGTGGGATCAGACCTAAATGTTTTGATGTCTGACAAAAGTAATGTACACAAGAGGTGTTCAAATGCTGCTTTGCTGTGCTGCTGCAGCTTGAATGTCACAGCTTAATGCCAGTGGGAAGAAATAGCACCACCAAAATAACTTGAATTCACCTATTTAACCTTCCAGATATATACTAGGAAATGGGATAAAGCCTAAAAAAAATTGTTGGTGTGGATGCAAAAAAAAAGCACCTGAAATAGAGTGTAGTTCTCACCATTCAAACCCACATTATTTTCTCATTATTTTGTTCCACCCAAACTCACAAGACTGTCTTGACCAGATTTATACCACTACATTACAATATAAAGATTTGGTCAAGTCCTTCTTGAAAACAGGATTATTTAATTAACTAACACATAAGTCAAAACACCAAAGTTCACACTCAAGCAAATTTGCCCAAAGTAAATAGGCGTTTTACAAGAGGAAGAAGTAACAAAAGAATTCGAAGCTAACTTCTGACTTTTTTCTACCCTAAATTTCCGTACAAAACAAAGGAAAAATACTGCCCTAAACATGAAGTATAAAATCTCATATTATCATTTATTCAAAAGATGTAACCACAGCAGACAAATTTCAACTGTGGCAACCTCTGTGGATGAGAATAAACCATTCTATAAAACTTGCAGCTGAATAATATCTAAAAAGTAATTTTCTTGGGTGCAGTTTCCCAGGCTGAGGATTTGATCATATAAACCTGTATGGAATGAGCAGACATGTGAGAGAAAAACTTTCACCAGCTCTATTCCACCTTTGATTCCAAGCTCAGATAACATAACAGATATGGCACAGATGAGGCTGAGGCACCAGAAAGCAGGTCTTTCACAAATGGGCTCCCTTGTGCAGTTTCAACATTTTGTTCTTGACAAGAAAGCTGTTCAGAAATTAACTCCAAGTTTGGAGTTGTTTTCTAAACCAGCAGGGAAAAAACATGCCTTTGGCTATTGTCACACCTGTACAACTGTACTATTTTTTTCTCAAATGAATATAAAAATAGACTTTTAGACAAAACTTTCATACATATATGAAATATTTCAAAGGCAAAGGCAAGCATTGCTGTTTCCTGCCATTCATATAGTTCTGAAATGGCAAAAAGAAGTTAGAGACACCATTCACTGCTGCTGTTGCCTGCAAAGAGGACTGGGCTGTTTGCCGGGGCCAGTGAGGACACACCCCTCTGAATGTGCACTGAACGTCCTTCCAGGAAGGATGCTGCTCGTACATCACCAAACAACACTGCACTGTCCTGAACTGTAGAAGAATTGCTCTAGAATGAGAGAAACACTGATACAGGAAGATCGTACATTTCCCAAGCTTCATAGCTCATTATGTTGAATACCAAGGTTCATTTTTGCCAAATCAAAAGGCAGTGGAGAGAACTGTGACAGGACTTTTACAGGGATTTTCCTTCCTTACTCTCTCCTATTGTCTTTAATGCATGAAGAAATAATTAATGTCATGGGAAAATTGTACTGAATTTCTCTGAATTTTGAATACTGATGTAAATAAAGGTTGGTCTTTATGCAGAAGTTGCAACAAATTTTGAATTAATAAATGCAACAATGGATTTGGACCATAGCTAAAGATGATGAATTTGTAAAAAATAAGAAGTGGAAGTAATAAAGTGATGAATTCGGCAACAATCTGAGGTCTTTATCTATGCTCTTTCAGCTAGTATCCAAGTTCATTTAAAGGAAAGGTGTAAGCCTTTGAAAACTCCAACTGGAGAGAATTATGAATCAAGTAGTTCAATACCATATTATTTATTTAAACATTGCACAAGAACAGACTATAATGTATTTGATTTAAACAATAGCAGCCACAAAGTGATCCCATATTTTTTATTCAGTCCTAGATAAACACACCGACATCTTCTCCTTAACAACTGTAAGAGCAGATCTTCTGTAGCAGTAATGAAACATAATTGAATATTGTGTGACAAGGTTGGGATAGTCTTATTCACATGGAGATTGGTTTTACTCCTCAAAGAGACACAGCAGGACTGTTTGAGGAGCAGATACTGTTCCACAAAACAAATAGATCAAAATTTGAGCCCAAGACACTTTTATTTAAGACTTGGTTTGTACTTTTTAATTTGCAAAGCACAAGATAAATTGCTTTATATTAAAGTATGTTCTAGGGGTGTATTTATTTAACAGTATAGGTTATCTGAAATATACATATTTTTACATTTAATTTACAGCCAAATAACCTAATGAAACGAGAAAGAGAAACTTTGGCACATCGTGCCTGCAGGACTACAAAGCTGGCTATAATTTAGCTTTCTCTTCCAGAAAATAAAAACTAAGCAAACAAACTTTGAAAGATTTCCACTTTTTTTAGTCAAATATTCTTTTACTAGGTTTGTAAACACTAAAATCTCACATAAGCAAATTTAGCTTCCACAAAGGCATTTAATTGTTTACTGCAGATCGCAGCTGTATATCTTTTTGATCACCATTCAAGCCAAGAGAAATCCTGTTTCAAGTGGAGACCTAAAAATAAGATAACTGTCACAAAATATTCACTTTTAGACCATGAACTTTGACACTGCCCTTTAGTCATAAGTCTAAAAATAAATTCTAAAACCCCAATGTGCTACAACTGCACTTCCTGTAACATATGTTCATGATTGAGTTATCTCACACAGGATGTGCTCAGATGAAATGGAAACTGTCCCTCCATGACAGCCAGTTGAGCTCCCAAAATAAAAGTGAGTTTGTTGACCACAGCACAATAAAGCCTCAGCTTTCTACTCAGGCAGGGAAGTATAAATACACTGACAGCAGGAATGCAGCAAATAATGTGAATATTCAGTTAATAATATTGAAACTTATTCTAGAAGCAAATGAGATGTACAGACAGTGTTTCCTTTAAAGGCTTTGGACAATGCAAGCCTACAAATGGATCCACATCCCACCTGGTCACTAGGTACCAGGTTCTGTTTAAACACGTGGGAAGCTTGGGCACTGGTTGCAAGAAGAAGTGGAAAAGACTTTTTGAGAGAGGCATTCAAAGTGATGCTGAACTCTAAATACAAGCTACACATATGGGGACTAAGCAAAAATATTATTTTGAGGAAAACTCATATAAGCAGCCTGAAGCAAAAGGGAAAAAAATTAAAACTTTTAAATCCATACAAAAATTCATCTGCTCTACATCAACCCCCTGTTGCCTTGAGCACTCAAAGAACAGCCAGTTGGCCAAGAGAAGTGTCTTTTTTCCTCTCTTGCTTGTGAGGTCATTATTCCCACTTGAGAGGCCACCTCTGGAGGAGTACCTCCTGCTCTGGGCACCCCAGCACTGGAGACCTGCTGACAATCTGGAGCCAGTCCAGCACAGGGGCACAAAGATGGTCCAGGGGCTGAAGCACACCATCCAAAGGGAGAGGCTGGGAAAGCTGGGCTTGCTCCACCTGGGAAACACCTGGCTCTGTGTTATCTCATGTAGAGGACACCACATGCTTCTATTTACTTAAAACCCAACTAGAAAAAGTCCTTTATAAGCCTTGCTAGACTGGCAACTGCACTAGAGACCTCCAGGGTTTCCTTCTGACCTAAGTTATTCCACGATGCTGCTCTAGGATTATGTGAGGTGAAATGATCCAGGTTTGTCTTGAAGGGAGCACAGATGTTCCATGGTGGGAAGCTGGGCGTGGAAGCAAGTACTATTGCCCAACAAGAGCTGTCTTCTAGGGACAGACTACTCAGACTCTCCACCAGCTGGTAGCACAGACCATCTAGCTAATTCAAAGTTAAAGATTTCTGAGGGGCAAGATACATAGCCCTGCTGCACAAAGCTGTTTCTACAGAAGGAATGGCAGCTGCATGAAATTGCCTGGTCTGACATCCTGTAAACAGAGGCAAATGCAAGGGATACCTGTACTCACTTGCTTTTCATTCTGGAGGGCTGAAAATGGAAATCAGTCTTTAAAAACCACCAAAATAAAACTTTTAAGTTCCAATGACTTAGCAAAAAAATTTTGTTGTACTGATCTTAGAAATCTTGTGTCTTTACTAGTGAATAAAATAATTTAGATAAAATACAAAAGCAAATATTGATGTTTCACTATCAAGAAGTTACTCACTGTGAAGATTCTAACTCCAAGTACTTGAGTCAAAAATGAAAGAACAGTAAGAATAACAACAGATACATGTGGTACTGAAGCTACTGATAATAGCAAAGGGAAAGTGAGAATGCAAGCAGGAACAACAGCACAGTACACAAAATATATGACCTGTGCAAAAAACAGGAATACATCTTCAGATACATAGAAAGGCTATTGCAAAGCATATAGAAAGAATGTGGTTTTCATGTCTGTGGTGCATGCAAGGAACTTCAGCAAGGCAAATTCAGATTGGACATGGGGAAATGTCCTTACAGGTTTTCTGGAAAGGTACCGTAACCTTAGCACTGTTAGCAACCTTTAAGAAAACACTAGACCAGTATCTGTCAGAAGGGATATATCTACACATGTTCCTGCCTGGCAACAGAAAGATGCACTAGAAGGACTTTGATGTCCTTTCAAGCCAAATAATTTCATATAGAAACTTCTATATATCAAACAATTTAAAAACCCACAAAAAATTCCCGAAATCTAAAATACAATCTAGAATACAATCTGAAGCAGAATTACAGCTATAAATTAAAGATCAGTAATCAATAAATTTTAGAGAAAAATAGCCAGTCTTTCCTTGTGATAGTATTTGCTTATGGGAATTCATAGTAATCACCCTTACATTAAAAAAAAAAAAGTATAGGAATAAGTTCAAGGCATTTTAATACTCAGTACTGAATAAGCAGATGAGACAGCATCCCCTTATCAAGCAGAACCTCTGTGACTCTGACTTGAGATGTGACCTGTGTTGAGGAGACTGTCAGGCTAAATAATCATCATTCTCACTTCTGGTCTTAAAATGCAGGCATAAAACAGGATTTCTCTTTGGTCACCAAAGACCAGAAAGACTGAAACAGTTATGGTGATTGCATATGATTTTCCAGGACAGGAAGTTGCATTCACAAGAATGTCTCTGATCTACTCTTCAAGAATATGCAAGGGAAAAAAACAAAAGAAAAAAATCCCAAATTTTTATCATATCCTTCCTGATAAGGAAAACAGCAACTCAAAATGAACCTCACGGTGTTAGCAAGACACTATACGATTTCTTTAGCAGGATGATGTTAGGCAACCAGCATCTTTTTTCCTTTCTCTTCCTCTCAGCTATTTCAAGAGGTTACCTCATCCAGATATCTAATAAAATCACAAAAGCTGAAAAGCATGGTATGCTGAGCTCACTGATGTTCTTAGCAGTGCCTCTTAATAGTTACCCTTACAGTGCCTCCCCTTACCAGTAAGATGAGCTCAATGAAGGGGAATTAATTTCATCGTGTGTCTCTGCCAGAAGCGGCTTCTCCTTCCTGTCACGTTCTGGCACTGAAAGGCTCTCCCCAACTGGGGAGTTCACACTGCTCAATACATACAAATTTTGTTCAGGCAAAATTTCTGAATTCTGAATGAATTCTGTCCATACTGATTTTACGTATACGTGTGTGCAACAGTAGCTCAAAATAATGCAGCCACTGCATTATTATCTTAATTCTGTTGTAGTGTAATTGTCCTCTTCTACTTTAGTAGTGGACAAAGGCATTTTTGCAAGCAGTTAAAAATAAGTGTATTTGAAGGCTAACCTGTAGCAAATAAATAGTAATTAAACAAAACCTATTTATGTGAAGATCTTAAAAAATGTCCAAGCATTACTAACAATCAAATAAACCTACTGATTTTGTAATTGTTAATATAAGATTGATAAAAAGAATAATCTTTCTCAAGACTTACTGTAAGTGGTATATGAATAATCATTTTAAACTTCCAGATAAGAAACAAGTCCATTTCACATTGATTTTTCCCTAGCCTTTAGCTAAACATATATATATAGCAGTACTGTTTGCACACATAAAGTAGTGCAAGAAGAAAACACTATTTGCATTTGCACAATGAGGAACAATTTTTGAGAATATAAGAGCCATAGAATCATAGCAAACTCACTGAAAGAACATGTATGGATGATGTCTTCCTTAAGAATACCCCGTCTTATGTATCACTATGAATTACTTTTATTTAGCTGGAAAGTAGCATGGTATATATAGTATACATAAACTGTTTTAGATGTCTTTCCTGACATCAGTGCTGGGCACCAAAATCAGGAACTGAAGAGAAGGCTCAAGCTCAAATCCCAGGCCTGAGGGTCAAACCCCAAGAATAATCATTCCCACTCTGACTCCAGTCACACAGCACATTTCCTACTCTTTTTCTTGGTGTTCTCTCCCTCCTCTGTATACACTTTACTTATCCTATGTGGGCTTTTTTCTCTTTTTCTTTTTTCATTACTGGTAGTTATGTTGAAACATAAGCTTTTCTGCCCAGAGGAATTTGACTACACGTGCACATTGAAATCGGTAGTTTGTACTGCCCACACCATTTCTGTAACCAGAGTTCAGACAAACTCAGGATTTTAAGGGATGCAGAATGCTGAAAAATATCAAATGCAAATGAATGCCATGGCCACTTAAAAATATTTTAAATTTCTTTTTTAAAAGAAATTGTATGTTTTGGTTGGCAGAAAAACTTGTTATTTGGTCCGCTTTTGAAAACTGTCCAGTAAGATTAGTGGAACTATCTTCTGATGGAAAAGTGTGACATTGACCATGTAGAAATTTGCCTTGAAATCTCCTTTTTAACAAAAATAGAAGTTTTTAAAATTTTCCTTGGTTTTTCAAAGGTAAATACTTTGGCTTTCTCAAATTGTAAGCCAGAATCCAGGGAAATTTTTGAATCTTTTTTTTTTTTTTTTGTAGTGGTCCATACCTTTTAGGGACAAGATTTGCTCAGATGCATTGTCCAGTTTACCCCTGTTCTTTTATCCCTGATTTTCAGCTGTGTCGTTTCTGCCAGGGATTGGTAACTACAGTCACAGCAGTTCACAGGCCTGAACAGTCATTCAGACCATTTCCAAAGTGTAAAGGCTCTCTGCCAACTAGAGAAAATAACCCCCAGCCACCTGTTCCAAAGGTAAATGTTAGCTCACGGGTTACAGATTGGGAATCCGTGCTCCAGCATGGACACGGTGAATCAGCACATCCCTCAGCTGCCCTGACCACAGCCCCAGGTCTTGAGCTCTTGCAGAGTCTTCATAGCAAGAGTGTGCCAAGTGGCTCCATGCCAGGCCAGCTCCTCTGTTGCACATCCCTGGAACCTGTGCCCAGGAGGGCTCCTACTGGTTATGCCTGAACCTGCCCCAAATTCTTCAAATAAGCAGCATGGCCAATGTAGGACAGAGGACTGGAGGGCACATTTTCTGTGTAATGAAGCAATGACCAGCCAGAGAAGTGGGAACAGAGACAGCAACTGCAGGTTAAAAAAAGAAAGGTCTTGTGATTACTGTGTGTGGGCTTCACACCCTGACAGGCATGCCTGAGTTTGATTCACCATTGAGGCTCTAGGGTGTCAGCATAAAATAGCATACAATCAACACAATCCAAGCAGGCAACATGTATGTTAAACAAATAGCTGGAAATAATAACAAAAATTTGACAGTGTTCATAGCTGCCTATTTAACAGGTTAGAAACATCATGAATGACTTCACAAATTGCTGCTTGGATATAGTGACAGCATTCAGCTGTCTAGGTCACTCAACTGACATTTAGCACTATCCTTCAAGAGAGTAACATGAACCTGTTACTAAATGTGGTCCTAAAGTGTCAGCAGTCAAAAAAATGCACTAATCCTTTTGCTACACTTCAAGAGCTTCACATTTGATTGGAAATATTATACAGATAAAAAAATAACTGCGAAGTGAAGATGCACAGGCAAGTGAATTATTTGAAACAACACATAAATCAGGACTTTTAGGAAGCTTGCTCTGCCTAGCCTTCATGCAAGCTTTCCAGTCATGTAACATGATGTAAAATAGCAGATAAACACAAAGTCTCCCATGGAGAGTAGTGACTCTTTTCAAGCGGCATAATAAATTCTATACAACCTTATTACATCCACAGACCTGTTTAGAATTTTTTAACTTATGTATACTTGTATCTTGATCCTCCAAACAATTATATAAAGTGCAGCATTTGTCCTTTTCAGGACATAATTCTGTTTTAAAATCTACCAAGATAAATTTTCCTAGTTTGCAAAACATGACAGAAATAATGTCAGCACCTCTATGAACTGGCAGAATGCCATCCATCTTTGCCCTAGATATAAGACTTAGCAGAACATAGAAAACCCAGCTCCCTGTCAGCAGATTAAGAGTAATAAAATATATTTCTCTGAAGGAATGGGAGATTAAGAAATCCATAGTATTCACAAATCTTGCTTCAAATCTTCATTAAAAATGAAAAAAAAAAGCTTTAAAAAATCATGAGATTTGCTTCAAAATGATGATATCTGCTATACAAATAAATTTGGGATAATTTATCTGCCGTTGAAATTTTGAGCCTCTAGAGTGTGCTCCAGCCATATTTTCAAGCATTTCCTCAGAAACTGAAATGTGTAGGTATTTTATGTCCAATGAAAGCTGAGATGCATTCATAAAGGTAGTAAGTCAGAACAGAAAAATGTGATTTCTTAAAGAATCTGAATGTTTGAAAAATATTTTTTAAAATTATTAGGATTACATAATTAGTACTACAGTAGAATATTCAAAATATAACAGAGGAGGAGATAATTAAACTGACAGCAGAAGGCTGGAAATGTATAAGCATTTCTGAAGAAAGGAAGAAAAATTTCTTTTGGTGCCAAGGAACATAAACTCTAGAATTTAGGGGGTAGCTTAGCAAGCCACTTGGGGTACCAGTTCAGTTATCCACTCAATAAGCATTAATACCAACTGCACCAAAGAGAGGCTTTTCACAATATTGAACGCTCTATGCCTTTACAAATTCTGAACTGACTCCTCAAATAGAGAGGGTTGGCTTACAAAAAGTTTCAGATTTGCTTTACAACAATTCATTTTCAGCTGCTTTTATTTGCCTTCCAAGGCTCTTACTACATTATTTTTAACATTTCAAGACACTCCGATATCTAAGACTAAAAAGTTTGCTTTTATTTAAAAGAAAGCAGGTTTTTAAACAACAATAGAATCACAAAACATCCCACATTGGAAGTGACCTCAAAATATTGCCTGGCCCAACATCATGATGAAAGGGAGCCTTGATAAGATTATCTAGCACCCTGTCCAATGGCATCTGGAAAAACTCCAGTGGTGGGGGTTCCAACACAGGGGAAGTTGTTCCAGTGAATGATTGTTATCATTGTAAAAAATTTCCTTCTTATACAGAGATGAAACCTCTCCTGGTGCAGCTGTTACTAGAATACTTTGATGATGTGTCCCTCAAGCCTTCTTTTCTCCAGGGAGAAGAGACCTGACTGCTTCAGTCTTTCCTTGCTGTGCAGGTTCTCCAGCCCTTTGATCATCTTTGTGGTCCTCCTTTGGACCCTCTCCAGCCTGTCTGCTGCTGTCTAGAATTGTGGGGTTGAGAACTGAACACAGCACTGCAGGTGCAGCCAGACAAGTGCTAAGAGGAGTGGGATGAGCACATCTCTGTCTGTGCCAGGCACAGCCCTGCGGATGCAGCCCAGGATCCAACGTGCCCTGGCTGCTGCAGCCACACTCTGCCGACTCCTGCTCAGCTTGTGTCCACCAGCAGCCCCAGCGGTCTCTCAGCAAGGCTCCTCCCCAGCCACACTTCATTAAACTTCATACTGCTCTTGCTTGCCCACTCTTGCAGCCTGGCCAGGCCCCTGTGTGAGAGGGTTTTCTCTTCTGACACGTCCATCTCAACCACCCAGGTTGGTGTCACCAGCAAACTTGGTGAGGCTGCTTTCATCACCATCATCCAAATAATTTATGAAGATGTTGAATAGTATGGGGTGCTGTTTTCACCCCTGGGGAATTCTGCTAGTGGCAGGCTTTCAGCCTGAGTACAAACCATTGATCACTACCCTCTGAGTGCCACCTCTCAGCCAATTTCATACCCATCTCGCAGACCACCCGTGCAGTCACTTGCCACTTTGTGCAGGAGAAGGCTGAAGGAAAACACCTTGAATGCTTTGCTGAAGTCCAATGAAAGCCTGAAATCTTAAGGAAAACACCAAAAGTTGCACTAGAACCATGAAGGCTAGCAGCCCTACATCCTCTAACTCAAGCATTTACTTGAGACCAACCAACGTGAGATGGCAGTGCCTGTTGGCTCTATCAAGTCCATGTTAAGTCCCAACTGTTCTGTTCACAAATAAGAAAGCAAAATTCTGTATTACGTATTCAATGTGGAATTCAAATCAACCATGTCAATAATCTTCTAATTTTCCCAGCAGTTCTGCAATAAGGATGTAGAATTAACCATGGTAACAGGCATAAATACATTCAATTAATTTTTGTTCACTGACATGACACATTTGCTCACTGAATGCCTGCATGATAATTTGATAAGCTAGAAGCTTTTAAGTGGGGAAAAAAGGCAGGGCTCTGCTCCTATATATTCAGACTCAGATGACCAGTTTATTTTCTATGCAGAAGTCATGTACATTTGAATCTAATATTCCATTTTTCCTACTGTCCCCAAGTTGAACATATAGCACTTGAGAGTCTCCTTAAGTTTCCCATGTCATACACTGGCCAAGCTTCAACTAGAGCAATGCCTGCATTTGACCTATAGCCCAGTGGCTAAAGCACTCCTACAGGCAATAGATGGACACCGGACTTCTCTGCAGCTTGTGATGTGTGTGTTGTAAGTGTTAAAAATGAATAGAGTCCTTCTATTGACCTGGCAAGAATATGAAGAGCTATCAGATTAATTTTCCTGTAACTTAAACCTATGAATTTCTCTATTAATGGTGGTAGTATTTATGTTAGATTGGTAAATGAGGATGAAAAGCTCTTCATTTCTGGCATAACAAAAAAAGAAAAAAATTTAACACATGTGGATTCAGATCTAGTAGCAGGTAATTGTTGAATCGTGAAATATGGCTCCATAATCATCTGATTTGTCACTCAGCCCTCACCCAGGTAACACACACATAGATTTATTCTGGAGATTTACTTAAGCACTTACTTCGGTATTCATGTGTACACACTTCATTCTGCAAAGCCACGCTTCCAAGCAGGCTGGAACACAGCCAGATTTCCTCATACAGTAGGGAGAGACAGATTTCCTAAGGGAGAAAAACTACTGTCCAGAGTCTGACAAACAGTTCCAGATGCATAAAGCACTTCAAAAGCACACAGGTGCAGCACGTGGGCTGGGAGAGGATAATGAACAAAGGATGGTGAAAATATCTTGGTAGACACACGGCCAGGAAACAAAACCACATGACAGTAGGACTTCAGTGTGCATGGCAAATCGCTAATAGATTTTTGTACAGAACAAAAAATTAACAGGAACTGACATTGGCCTCCATTTTCCTATTCATACCCTGTGCAGGGCTCCATAAGAATAGCAAACACAATGCCTCAACTATAAACCAGTACACAATAGCCCCATGCCAGGCCTATGGATCACAGAGAGCCTTTAGCTTCTGCAGTCTCTTGATTAGGTCCCTGATTGGGCCTTTTTCACAGTGCTAACACAAAGACACACTTTTCTACCCAGCGAGTTAGGCTTTGTCCTCCCCTCTCTTACACCTGCCACGTGTGCTTTAAATATTAGAAAGACAAAGAGCTTGAAACTGCTTCTGAAGCAAGCACCGTAATTCAACTGCATTGTAAATTTCATGATTTAAATAAAATGCTATTACTAAGCAAATCTCATGTTGCTCATGAGATTGTGCACCAGCTAGTAATCACAGTGATTTTTAGCTGAGCTAAAAGAATAGAAAACAGGCTGGTAAATACAAGAAAGGCTGGTACTGAGTTCATGGGACACTTCACTCCAGTACAATGTACAAAGAACCCTATGCTTTTATGAACCCTATGCTTTTATGAACCAACTAATGAGGAGTGCTACTGAATGCACACTGCTAGTGAGCTCGCTTGGGGATTGACCTTATAATCATCAGCTATAGAAACGTGTATGCAATGAAATAACATATCTATAGAGAATCATTAAAAAAAAAAAAAAAAACAAAGCATATGATTTTGGCCACTCTAAAAACGAAAGAATTTAAAACATCATGAATTATAACAAAAAAGTGTAAGGAGGAATCAATGTGAAAGCAGGATGCAATTGAACCCAAAAAGTATGGGTAAATGACAATGAGACTTGTTATCCCTCAGTCACCAAAACAGCCTTGACAAGTGAGTGAAAATCATTATTACCTGATAGTTATGTATTATGACTTCTAAGTGAACAATTCCAACAGTCTCTAGACAAGCCTCCATGGGAACGTGCACACACTACCAGTTTTTTATTGCATTTGGTCTCATTTCTGCATGAACTCCCTAAAGACAAACTTTTGCTATAACAAAGGCAATCTTCAGAAGCCTGGATGCCCTGATGGTGAGGACTGCAGACTGCCTGTTGCCTCTCGTTTTTCTGTTTCATGCTCCAAGGCATGCAAGCACCTGTAGCATTCTTCTCAGGGCAGAGCAAACAAGAAGCCAGCTCCTTCAGTTTCTCATCTGTGTCCCTCACAATTCTTTAATATCTGCCTCTGTTTTCCTTCAAAGCTAAAGTCAGTTCTTCCCCTACAATCATGCACAAAACATACAAATTCTGCAGCTGAGTTGCTTTGAGTCAGGTAAATCTCCATCAGTTTCTCCATATTATCCAGTAAATTTCTTGTGTTTATCACAGTTTGCTATTCCTTCATCTAGCATGCCAGGCAACTGATTTAAACCTTCTCAATATTTAAGTTCAGATGGGTAGGGATTCAACATCTACAAGTAAAGACAAATCACATGTACAGTACAGTCTGTATATTAGTGTTTCTAGCCACAGGAAAATGTAAGGCAAAAGCCTTGACTTAATTATGTATATCTGTATTTGTTGCAACACACATTTCCTGGCCCAACTACAGTAGTGGAGGTCACTGCCTTTCCCCTAAAAACCTAAGAACCAGTAAGGTTCCTAAGCATTTCTATAAGAAGCCACACAAACTTCTCATTGAGCCATGTGATAACTTCTGTATTTTGCAAGATGGTTTTGTGACATCAAAACCATCCCTGATTCACAAAATTGTTGGCAAACACGACTGAGCCACAAGAAAACAAGTTAGACTTTCTATTAAAACACATGTGAAATTCTGTTCTAAGGCTACCTAACTTAATTTGAGCAACTATACCACAGATTTTTCCAACTTCAGAACTAATTCTGTGAAACTCAGCTGAACAGAAACACTGTATGTTGGTCTCTTACTAGGTATTCCCAATAGAAAGAAGCCATAAATGGAGTCACTCTTCTAATATGCTGATTACTTCATGATCTCCCGCTCCCAGACCCTCCTATAACAATCATCTGCTCTAAACACCAGAGCAGCCATATGTTGATGCAGAATATTCTTTTGTTAAAAAGCTCTCCTTTTCTGCAGACTGGCTGCAGGCACAGAAGTTCAGACTAAAAAAGCTCATTCAACATTTGTCGAGACATAAACTCTTCAACGTATTCCGCGTTTGTAGATGGGCTTTTGGCTCTCCACACTTCTCACCATCTGCTGGAGGGCAGGATGCCCACTGATGTTAGCCAGAATCTGTGCCAGTTGCCAAAAGAAAGGGATATACAGTCCTTCAAGTGACATCTGTTTCACCAGAAGCCCTTTTCTCCCTGAACAATGTTTCACTTTAATCTCAGGCACACTTGTTAAGAACAGCATTAAAAAGACAAACTAATGGAAAACCCTGGAAAGTATTGAAAGGGAAGGGAAACATAATGATGGTCAGCATAAGGGTACATTTCACAGATCTGTGGAGAATTCTTTCAGTATTAAGATGATGGGAATATAGGAAGAAAATTGTAGGTGCTCTGGCTCTATGGACAACCTCATGGCACATGAAGTCACCAAGGGATAAGAGTAACCTCAAAGGACTCACTGTAATTTACCCCAATACAACAGCTGTGCTCTTAAAGAGAGCACTGAAGGAAAAGGCACAACTGAAGTTTAATAAGATGATGCCTTTTCACATGTATGAAAGACAGAAAAAAGAACAAGCTATTATGCACCCTTAATCAAATCTTATTGATTCAGTGAGACACATGGCAGCTTGCGTGTGAGAGGAGGGACACCAAATGATGCAGGTTGTCTGTCTTCTGCTTGTAGACTCATCAGCACATCTAGAAGTTGAGTCCATAATGCAAACAGTATTCAATCTACTAACATTCATGAGATTTCTGCAAGAGAATACAAAGTCTCTGGCAGTTACATCCCAACTAGACTTGAGAAACAAATGGAACAGAGGAAAATTGATGAAGAAAAGAGGGAGATCATTCAGGAGTCATTAGCACTTATAGAAACAGAGAGATGAGTATGATACAGTGACTGTTTCTGGAATGGTGAATGAAAGGAGAGGATATAATCCAACAAGATTATAACCCAACAAAATTCATCACAGAGACATATTGACTGCATTCTCTGAATCTTCTGTGCATTAACCACATACATCACATGTAGAAATCTACACCATAGACATTTAAACTGAGTCTGGAGCTGATTCTGGCTCTAGGAGCAGGAACTCCTGTTCTCATTCAAGATCAGTGATGACTTGTCCTGAATGTGTGCTTCATCAGAATATGTAACTGGGTTAAGGCTAAGGCATGCACCCACACCAAAGAGCCTGGAAATGTTCTTGATCTTCTCAACATAGAATAATGATATAATCTCTTTTCCATCCAACAATTTGAGTCCATTGAGGATATTGATAAAAATAATCTCTCCCATTCCCCCAAGACTTTTGTTCAGTTGCATCTGTGTCTCAGTTGGAAAACTGAAGTACTACTGTTGGCAGAACAGTTTAAGTTTTAATTTAGTTTAGTTTTAAGGTAGCCCAAAAATTATTTGGGCTTGCCTTAATATGCTTGGCTGCAAATTAAAGAAATTCAGCAGCTGCTACATGGAACAGCTGAACTATCTTTGCACTGAGGGTGGAAAACCCCATGGCATGGGATGGAAAGGACAGCTGGGAGCAGGAAGTGTCACAGCCATCACTAGATGAGCCTCACCATTTGTGATTCAGCACCCTCACTGCTCCTATTCTTAACACACTGCTCTTACAAATATGTAGTTCTGAACAATATGCTTTCCCATTTACATTCCCAGCAGTATGTCATCTGTATAACAGTAACTGTAGAGTCTACGTGACACTAGAACACCTATATTGTGCAAGAATTACATCAATATTAGAAAAAACATCATAAAGCATCATAGGAACTCTTGGCAGTTACGGGTTCTTTCCCACAATATAACACACAGAGGAAAACTGAGTTACTGTCAGTTAAACTGCCTGGCAGTAAAACCATGGAAAATCTGAATAAAATTGAGGTAATGCTTCTAAGAAATAGCTAAGTATGTCCCAAATCTAAACTGCTGGATTAAACTCAACTAATGGAAAGACCTACCCTGGCAGAGCTTTTTAGCATTTGGTCAGAATAGTCCAAAGGGGTGGGTAGAGGCAAAAAATATAAAGTCAGGCTGAAAAAAATCATTAACATTTTCCTTCCTGATTCTCATTTTCAGGAGACATCCTATCTGTTTGAGACTCCAGCATTGCGCCCATTCCCAAACTGTCTGCTAGCTACAGACAGCTTTAAAAGCTCTGCTCCTAAATTCACTACAGGCCTGATCAGCAACCATCCTTACAATTCCCCAGTGAATTTACAGACTCATACACCTATTTTAGTTAGGCTTTTTCCCAAAACTGAAAATTTTAAATATACTTTCTTTTCATCCCAAGCACTACACATTTTGAAAAGTATGCAGACTCCCAGACAAGGTTCAAATACACATGGTACATAGTACATGCATAACTTTAATTTCCAAGGTCACACATCTCAGACCATCTAGTGCTAGAATATTTAAAGTCTAAAATAGTCTAGAATACTTAAAACCATAAACAGTGGCAAGCATCCTCTTCTTTTTTTTTTTTTTCTTTTAGTCAAAACTGAAGGTAGAACAGACATTGACAATGAAGATGTAAAGATAAAGATCATAAAGATCTTGGTCTTTGGTAAAGGCTAAAACAGACTGGCAGGGCAGTGATTTTCAACACTGTGATCCTGCTGCTGCCTTTACCATGTCTTGTTCTACAAGGGATGAACTTGATTCCTCAGTCTAGTACCATCAAAAATCTTACACACTTGTTCTACAAACTGATTTAGATGGAGCACTACAACACCTAACCTTGGATGTTTTCATACCCAAACAGGTGCCTTGGCTCCTATACAGTGCAGTTTTGAATGGAGGGCTAACCCAAGCCAGGATGAACAGCTTAAAACAGCAGATTTGCTCCTTGCCTTCCCCTGAGAATGGGTATGGATCCACTATACTGAATTTGCCTCAACCAGGGGTGATGCTGGGGCAAAGAGCATCACATATCTCATGATGTGCATACCTCTCAAATTGATGGGCCTTAACCTAGGCTCCACTGAGGTGAGTGCTAGTAATTAGTCACCTACATTGCTCCCTTCCAAAGGCAGCAGAAATACTTTTAGAAGAGGCAAAAACACACCAGTGCTTCCTGTCCTTTGGAAAATAGATATCACCTGGTGAGAGAGCAGGAGTCCATGAGCTCAAGTTCACACACCGAAAAAAAAAATCAGAAAATCAGAAAAATATAATTTCACTATTTTTAATAGTGAAAAGTACTCCTGCTTGATTCTGACATACAGGTGAACAAGTAATTGTTTAGGTTATGATTTATGTAACTTGAATGCAAATCATACATTGCATTAAGCTAAGAAAATACATTAATAAATGCGTGAAATGTGTGAAAAAAAATCATGCAATGATACACATATAGAAAGCAAAGAACTATTGTTCTGCATAACTATGTATCACAACAGCCTGGAGTTCTTTCAATACTAATTTGCTTATAGCACCAAATGTTGGGGTTATTTGAGCCAAATGGCTCTTATCCACACACAGGGCTTTATTTTCCTACAATTTCATTGACGAAAAAACCCAAAGCATTTTTCAAAAGTTTTATATCTTGTACTTTTGGGGTTTTGTCTGGTTTGTTTGGTTTTTTTATTCCAGTGGTAATATGCCTTTTGATATGAATATATTACAGCTTTAGTATCAAAGATGTTTTCATGGGTGATGTATTATAGAAACTTGTAAGCTTTTGTTTATGTATTTCTATTTCTGTGTCCTTGGTAGTAGCTCACGACTTTACATAAATTATACTTAGCCTCACAAACCTTGTGGAACAATGGAGTCCTAGCAGTTCTCCCAGACTATTTTCCCAATGAATATGGACCTAGGTGGAGATCTACTGAAGGTTTTGAGGTAACTGCTATTTGAAGAGGGTTTCAGCTGCTACAAATGCGAGCAAGGATCTTTGTATGTCTGGACCAGTAAGTCTGGGACAACATAAGAAACCTCAAGTAGTGGATGAACCAAACCCGCTCTACCATAATGCGGGCTGGTATCCAAACTGCTTGGATATTCCTCAGCTTCTCAAATGCTTGAAAGTCAAGGCAGATTTGCAAGTTTGGCCATTCATTTAATTACTGGGATTAGCAATTATTCCCCAATCAGGGAGAAAATTATGTGTGTTTCAAAAAAAGATAACACATTTTAGACATGGTACTATCTGTCATTTCAAAACCTGATACGGCTAAAGATCTTCAGCATCAACTTTTATGCCAACGTGTGATATCCGACAGACTCTCATGTCCTGTCTGGTTGCTTAAAATAAAACATTGCCATTCCTTTGGGTTTACACCACTACTTTATGTTGGTATAAATAATGGCTGTGGTTTAAGCTTCCTTGTAAGATGCTCCATACAACTTCCTTGGTCTAATTTCAGAAACATCTTCAGAATAGCAACACCATGACTAAACAAGATATATCTTTTCTCCCTGAAATGTCTGTACCTGTCAGAAAGATTGGTCAATAAAAAGAATATCTGCATGTTAGGATATTTTGATACAAGAATGTTGCCACTACAGCCAGCAAGACAGCATCTGATGGAATAAAAACTACTCCATGAAGAGGCTTCCAGGATGCCATGTTGGGTTGCTCTGCCTAAAAATTTTGCTTTCAGGCCAGCATTTACTCTTGATACTTCCTGCTGAGAACTGTGTTATTTCAGAAAGTACTCTGAAACGCTCAGCAGACCAAGGAAACCATACTGAAGCTACACATAAGGCAAGGTCTTCGCAGTCACTTTCTACACAGCTGCACTTGGTCCATAACCATTTCTTCAGTCCAGCCAAATAGTTATTACTGGCACAGATTTATACAGCAAAATCACCAACCTAATTAATAAAGCTAACAGTTCAAAGCTGTTCTGTAATTTGGTGAGTTCAGTGCAAATTAGCGTGATTCCAATCAGATCAGAACCTGGACTTAGGTATTGCAGAAGAGATGGCACTGGTGAAAGACAGGCTGGTGTCTGCAAGAACCAAGGGTGTGCAATAGGATTTTAGCAGCATTTAGCTGATTTAAATGAGGTCTAGCATCTACTGGATGTGGTAAAAATACACTATACTTCTCAAGATTAAAGTTTTATAAAAAGGACCAAGCATTCAATTGTTATAATATAATACCAAAGCAAATGACAAAAAGAGACAATACTCATCTGAAGGTGAATTCACAGGAAATATCACTGATTAACTTCCACTGGACTCTCACACTGGTACAGTACCATGTACATGATATCTGTAAACTTTTCAGAACACAGATAAAGCTCATTTTCCTCCACAGATGTTTGAAATATATCTCTGTGTCAAAAGTATTTTATTTTTAGCAAATCAGGAGTCTACTGTTGAAGCAAAAGATTTCAATCAAGTAAATTACACATTCATTTAATATGTCAAGATGCAAAGAGAAGCAAGGAGACAAATAGTTTCATTTTTGGATGAATTTCCAGATTGTGGCATTACAACATTCTCTTCCAGATTCTGGCATTTAATCATTTCACAAAACAGTTTAAAAATACTTTCCTTACTGTATTGAATAACACAATTTCTGATTGCCAACTCAGCATAATCCTAGCTAACAGAAACAAAAAAAATCTGGACAAAGGTAACTCTGAGACTGGTCTGCTAAAAGCTTCCATAAACAGTGGATGGCAGTGATTTATTCCTAGGGAAAATCTTACTCGACTTCTTGTTTATAAATATGGAAGTGCTGACCTAGGCAAGAAATGTATCTATGACTACAAATTCACTTAGCAACAAGAAAGTTCTGGAAGTGAATCCAGGTAATTCTAATCAACTCCGATCAGTTCTGTTAAATGAATATATGCTGAGAGTTTTCAACAGCTTTCATAGAGTTTAGCACTTAGAGGGAATGCAATACTTTAAAAAGGTACTAACTTCCAAGCAGTCAATTTTTGCATTTGTTCCTCTTTTAACTTCTTTATATTCCACATTTCTTAGAATGTGTGTTTATTCTCCTCTGAATATGCTACAATTGCCAAATTTCTGGACTTTTATATGCCTTTTCATAAAAAAGTTCCACAACTACATCTGTCTGGGATCTATGAATCTGTGATTTCAGTTTCACCAAAGTAAATACATGTTTTTGTGGAAACATAGGAAAAGTAAGTTTTTGGCTTCCAGTACCACTCAAATATGTAAAGAACCAAGTTGTGGTTCTAGCTAACTGGTGGATGTCTTGAGAGATGCACAGACTCAGTTTTTGAAAGGAGACTTTCTGCATCCTAACAGCTACAGAAATTAGGCAGGTTAACCAATATTATTTTAAATTGTTATTCTAATCCATTATCTTCCAGAATCCTGTACATTGAAAGACTTATAGATGCAGATTATTTGTGTGAAAAATAATTCCATATATATATTGTTTCTCTTATTCCAGCACTCAGAATTATCATCACTGTCATACCAGCAACACTTTTGGGGGGAACATATTTTAACTCATTTGCTTTTAACCTATTTCCAAGAAATAGGTTACAATCCTCTCCTACATGTTTCATTCCAGAGATTGTATCTCCTTTACTAGATGCAAGATAGAGAGCAGTAATTAAAATAGAAAGTAAAGATCTATGAATACACATGAAAATTATTGTTGCTTACAGCAGAGCAAACACAATCTTACTGATAGATTATGTCCAAATTCTACATGGCATGATACCTGTCATTTCCCTACTTATGTTCTCTACAACTGTGCTGCTTCATTCAATTAAGTAATTTTCTCAAACAGTGAGATGTCATTTGACTGTTTGATCTTATTTAGAA
>VYZP01026588.1:69129-82001 GCA_013400635.1 Hypocryptadius cinnamomeus
CGCGGCCCCGCCCCGCTCCCTTTGTGCCGGGGCCGCGCGCGCCAGCCGCAGTCGCCGCCGCTTCCCGCCAGGGCAGCGCGCGCCCGCCTGCTCCTCTTTCCCCTTCTCCCTCCCCCATTCCTTCCTATTCCCTCTCACCGCTCTCCCGCTCGCCATGTCGCTGGGAGCCGGCCCCGAGGCGGGCTTCTCCAGCGAGGAGCTGCTGACCCTGCGCTTCCCCCTGCACCGCGCCTGCCGCGATGGAGACCTGCCCGCCCTGTGCGCGCTGCTCCAGAGCTCGCCCCGCTCCGACCTGGCGGCCGAGGATTCCTTCTATGGCTGGACGCCCATCCACTGGGCCGCGCACTTCGGCAAGGTGGGGCCTGGCCGGGCTCAGCCGGCGGCGGGAGCGGGGGTGGGAACGGGAAGGAGAAGGAGAAGGGGAAGGAGGGCGCGATTCCCGCTCGCGCGCAGCGCGGCGCCATCTTTGCCCCTAGCGCGCGCTGTGCCGGGNCCTGGTCTAGTGGAAGGTGTCCCTGACCATGGAAAGGGGATTTGGATGGTCCCTTCCAACTGAAACCATTCTATGCTTCTGTGATTCCATGATTTTCAGCGACAGGTGAGTGCACCTATATTTAAACAATTGCACTCTTCATTATCATCAATTAAATTTTACTAGTGTCAGAAATAGACGTTCACAAATACTTCAGGCAGAAAACAATTAGGAGCAACCAACAGAAGCTCCTTAAAATTTCTGCGGAGCCATTACTCAAGGACTGGTTTCTGGTTTAAACAATTTAAAATCAGGCATTGTCATTTCAACCAGACACTGACAGGGTTATCCTTTGGTTTGCAATCCACTGAGCAGGACAAACCCATAATGACCTCCGAGTGCTGAAGCCGGCTTGACAGCACGTCCGTGGTGTACGGGAACGAACCACGACAGCCGCTGCCCCGCGGCTCAGCCCTGTGGCCGGCACCTTCTCCCGGCGGACACACGGGCCGGCGCTGTCACCCGCGGCGCCGGGGAGCACAAAGCGCTCCCGCCCTGCCCCGGCCGCTGCGGCCACACCGGCCCGAGGCGGCGGCGGCGAGAACGGCTCTGCCGCCTCGGACAAGGGAAAATCCGGGCGCGGGCGAGGAGAGGGAGAGAGAAGAGCGGAATGGAGAAAGGGGAGGGAGAGAAGGAGGGAGAAGGGGAGGAGAGAGAACGAGAAGGAGGGAGAGGATGAAAGGGTGAGGGAAGGGAGGCGAGTGGGGAAAGACAGAAGGGAAGGGAGAGGGGGANTGCACCGCGCCTGCCGCGATGGAGACCTGCCCGCCCTGTGCGCGCTGCTCCAGAGCTCGCCCCGCTCCGACCTGGCGGCCGAGGATTCCTTCTATGGCTGGACGCCCATCCACTGGGCCGCGCACTTCGGCAAGGTGGGGCCTGGCCGGGCTCAGCCGGCGGCGGGAGCGGGGGTGGGAACGGGAAGGAGAAGGAGAAGGAGAAGGGGAAGGAGGGAAGGATTCCCGCTCGCGCGCAGCGCGGCGCCATCTTTGCCCCTAGCGCGCGCTGTGCCGGGAGGCGCCGCCGCCCCCCGCCTCTCCTCACCGCCTCCTGCCGCTCCTCAGGGAATCGGGCGGGACGGAGCGGACAGCCGTGGCGCTTGGCTCCGTTCCTGTCCCCGCGGTCAGCGAGGCGTGGGTCGCGCGGGTCACGGGGCTGGCGGCACCTGCCGTCTCGGCATCACTCATCCCACCCCCACTGCCGACGGCAGCCGCCCCTCTCCCTCCCCGCTGCTTTCCCGGCTGACAGCGGCGGCCCCGCGCTTCGCGCCCCGGCCACCGGCGCAGGAGCGAATGACGAGGAGCAGCCCATATCCCCCGGACACCCCCGGCGGACGCCGGCCATGCGGGCTGGAGGCACCGCCGCGGCACGATCTCTTCCCCGCCCTCGGCTGATCCTCCTTCCATGCCGGCTCTCCCTCCCGGGGCGCTTCGCGCTTTGTCTGCGCGGTCTGGTGGCGATCCGTGTCGTCCTCAGGCTCCGCACCTGGAGACCGTTGTGTTGTGGTGCCCGTGTTATGGCAACCGGCTCGTAGGAGTTTGGGCAGAAGGTGCTTGTTGTGCCTCTGAGGCGCTCCCCTTTTGCCTTCAGTAGGAAAGATAAATTGTGGTTCATACGTATGGAATATTTCTGCATTAACGTCGTTGCATTGCACAAAAGACCGAAACATAAGAAGCAGCTATGCTAACTTCACATCTTAGCATGAGTATTCTAATTTTTCGATTTTAATATATGCGTTTCCTGTTTCTGATGCAGAGAATATCTCAGACTATGTAGGATTCCAGCCTAGAGGGTTGGTGTCTAGTTTTTTTCCTCATTGATTTGTCTGAGTTCAGAATTCGAGGGGCTTTTGTTCTTGTTTTCCCTCCCATTTCCCATATACTTCCATTTGCTTATTGGTTGTGTGCCAGAGGAGGAAGATTGATGTACTTAGGCAGTAGTCATGGTTTATAAAAGGACATTAGGAGATGGTTTCTATACGTTGTGTGATCTTATTTGCAGTTGCTTCTTTGAGAAGCTTTTCGAAGCAGCTTTAGCTAAGTAGTCTTCCAGTCCTAAAAGAAAAACAAAAAACCCTAAACCCACAAAATCCAAAATGTAGAATAGTCTTTTATCTGATGAGAAAGAAGCTAATAATCTGCACTCCGTGTGAAGTACACTCACAGGAAGTATTAAGGTACTAATTGGCCTTACAGTCTTCTGTTTCTTTTTTCTGTCTTGTAAGAATTTCTTTTCAGTATGAGCTTCTGACATTTGTGCTTCTGCGAGGTAGTAGTTACTTAATTTTTGGATAGTTATAGATTTTGGATAGTGTATGTGTTGTTTTGTTTGTTCCTTTAAGCATCTTCAGCTTTCTGCTAACCATCCTAGGTTGAGTGAGCTTTTGTGTGCATTCCAGTTTCTTTTGAAGAGACTCTTGTAGAAATAGCAAACAAAGGGAACAAGTTGGCGTGCAACACGTTGTGCTTTTATTTGCTATTTTCATTCTTAGGTGTGGGCAAAACTTGATGGCTGATGGTGCTATATATGGGAGGGGAAATATGGCCGATGAAATGAGACTTACAAAGGTGACATAGGCGGTAAATGGGTTTTATAGACTGTTGTTCATATGTTTTTTCCTAAAAGCTATCAGATCCAGGCAGCAATTTATGGAAGTTATCTACATACTTTATAGTCTAGTTAAGTTGTGTTCCTTTCTCGGAGCCAAAGACTGCACAACACTTTGAAAAAGTTACAGTAGTGTAATTGGATTCCAAACCTGACTGGCTTTGTGTTTGTGTGGCATAGTTACACTTGTACCTTTCACCAGTTAACTGAGTGTTGCCAGCAGTGACACAAGAGCTCAGATGCATGTCTTACATTCACATTTGTGGCACTTTTGTTTCCCAAATTCACATTCATCAAAACAAAATGGAAAATTCTTCTGTTTCTCAAAGTACCATGATTTTCAGATGTTAATTTTTGAAGTGTTGGTTAACAGTTACCGAAGAGGTCTCTTTCTCTTCACTTCTTCGTTTTTCTAGATTTTGTGGGATATTCCCTTGTTTGGTTTTTTCTTTTCCTGGAAGAAATTGTGATGACAGAACTTCATGTCTGTATGTCTGATGTAGGGCCAATTAGTAACATGGTCCACCAGACCATTGCTTCTCATTGCAGCTCTGTAGGATGCTGAAAAGACAAAATTCATTTAGTTCTTTTCTGGAACTGCTTGTGAGCAATGAAATCTAAGCCAGTTCATACATGTGCACACACATGTGTGCCTGCACACACGGCAAGAGTCCAGGTTTGGTGAACTTCAAAGAGAATTTTCTTTCCCTCTGCCTGTGGCACAGGTTGAATATAAGATGGCTCTCCCTGCATCAAAGGGCAATGCAGAAGAATTTTACAGTAAAGCTATGTAGAGTTAAATTCTTGCATGCAGTTATAGATATGCTTCAGGAAGGAAGTAGCAGCAACAGTCAAGTTGGTTATAAATGAATATGTAAAAGAGGAAAGGTGGCTTATGGGGGAGAAAATACTGGTGTAACACCAGTACCAGTAAAAATGGGGTCTCTTACAACTAAACGTGAAGACACAGAGTTCTTGCATAACTTACTCTAAAACACACTTCTACAGTTTGCAGGTAATAGTTAAAATACCAGCAAAGTCAATTGGAGGTGATGGATATTGCAGTTTGTGTTTCTGGCTGTAATATCTGGGCATTTAATGACAGTATGTAGCTCCTTTTAGAAATACTAGCAAGTGCAAATTTACTTGCTGAGTACCTGTGGCGGAGTTTGCATTTTCAGGACATTACCTGACTGCAGAAGAGTGCTTGTCTCCTGAGATGTGAATTAATTCCCATTAGAGTTTCTGTATTTTAATTGGAGTTAATTATATGGTGCCCTAAATTACACTGGTATTCCACAGATTTCTGAGAAGATGGGTCAGAATGTAAAAATGTTAATAGTCCAGAAAAGCTACCAGAGAGATAGAAAATACACGGCTTGCATAAAAAATTGATTTTGATCTTAATTTTAATTCACTTTATTTTGGACTTAATTTTGTTTTTAATCACTTGCAATTGAATTTTTATTTTCTCTGACCACATCTCTTTGCTTGTGCTCTTCACCTGCTTTTCTTTTTTGTCATTTGATTCTTTACATTATAGGAAGCAAAATACTATTAAATATGTTCTGTTTCTTTTGGAACAAAGGCATTTTTATCTCTGCCACTTATCTCCTGCTTGGTACTTTGCCAGTGTTGTGGCCTTTATGGAGGCCTGTCTTTCTTCACTAAATCAATTTAACCTCTGCTTTAGGTTGGAAAATATCTACTGTATTAAGTTTAGGTTATTTAATGAAAGTGGACTTGTGTGTCCTGATCTCAAGCATAAATGATCAAGTGAGGTATTGTTTTTTGTCATGTTGACTTTTCCTGTTCATGGATGGAATAATGTCGTTCTTCCATAATGTTGGAAGAAGCAGGTTTTTCTGACAGCCATAATACAGAAGATCCATACTCAAGCTTTTAATGGGATGAAATGTATTCATAGTTAAAGCCCTATGATTGAATTTAGAGTATACAAAAAAAAAAAAAAAGGAAAAACAATGTTTAAAACTGAAGTACATGGATAATCATGGTGTGTGGCCGTCTTAGATTTAAGCAGTGCAGAACAGTGCTGGTGAATCAGTTTGTGTTTTTTCCTTTTCAGTCGATGGGCTGTAATGCCTGTCTAATTAAGGAATTCTTTTAGCCCGGTGCCTGTGCAGGAAATATTATTCTTTCCTGAAGTTGTAATGCTTGTCTGGAAGTGTTTTCAAATGAACTCTATTAATAAAGTCTATTGTTCTAAAAACTGGCTGAAATTTATTTTTGCCTTCAGTTACCATAGACAAACCTCTTGGTATAGCTGGAGGGGTGTTCTCCATCACATGACTTACTAATAATTGCAGTGTTACAATTTAATTAGTAATTACTAAGGAATGGCAGCAGTATTACGGGTGCTAACATGTGAAGATCATGGAAAGTCTAATATTGGCAAATACAAAATGTAGTTCAGTAGTCTAGCATTGGAGCTAGAAATTTTCTTAAACAAGTTATTGGATGTGGTTTGTTTTGTTTTTTTTTTTCCAACAAAAGTGCCTGTTTTCTTTTGAAAAGGTACTTTCTCTGGCAATGTTGGGTGTTTATGGAGCTAGATTCATTAATATGCAGTATTCCAGTTATCCTCACCCTTACTTCATGCAGTTAGTGAGTTCCTGGTACAACTGTGTCCAGCCTTAACTCCATTACAGTCCAAAAAAATTACTTCTGTATATCCCAAGGGATAGGGTGAACGTGTGTTTGTTTGAATTATATGAGGGAAGGAAACAAATGAAGTTGACAACGTATTTGCGAAACTAATACAAAATACTTCATGACAGTGGTTAGTACTTTTATCTCGTGTGTAATTCAGCAAGATCAGGAATTTACAGGTTAAGAGAGGGAGAAAGAAAGGCTGACATACAGCAAGAGAGAAGAATGTTATAATCCTGCTGTTGATGCTTCTATCTGAGTCAAGCTGCCAGCCCACATTCAGATATTTAATTGCTCCTTTATGAAGAGGCTATTCCACAGCTGTGGTGTGGCTGATGTTTTCTTTAATTGTGATACACTGAGACACCCACAGATTTGTTTTATATGAACCAATGCTTGAGCTGGTGTAAGGGTCTTTGTTTGGCTGTTGCATTTGTGTGCAGTGTATTTGTTTTGTATCCACAGTAAATGGATGCCTAGACTAAACTGTTTATTTCAGTGTAGTGAGTTTCTTTTCCTATCAACAAGACAATGTTACTGTGTGACAGGAAAGGAGTGTTGTTTTGACTATTTTTGAAAGTTGAGGTCATCGTAGCTGCGGTTTGCCTAGTTTCTACAAATGAGAAGTTATGAATCTTTAAAAATAGTATCTGGTTATCTGACACTTCTGGTTAGTATGTTAGGAAAAAAAGCAGAATATAATTTGACAATTACTGCAATTTTTTAAAAGAAAAAAGGCTTTTATTATCTTTGTGGTGCCACAAACAAGCAGCCTGTTTTGTTTTTAACAGTTTCTTATCTGAAATAACAAGAAAATGGTGGAATTAATTTATTCCTTTTATGGATTTAACATATTATATATATTCTTAAGTTTTCTTATTAGTTTCCTTGACTAATCTTCTGTCACTCCAGGAATACATTAAAGACATGAAAAATCTTTTGTTTTTCTGATCTAGCTTTATATAAACTCTGCTGAGAGTATGAGTCCAGCATCTGTGTATCTCCTAACAACACTTTTGTTTTGGCAAATGTTATCTAATAATATCTGGTTAGTATCATGTTTGCTGGAACAGAATCCTCCCCCTTTTTTTTTATCCCTCCTTTTCTTTCTTCCATTTCCACCCTCTTAACAAAAGTGAACTGAATATCTCTTGTAGTTAGGGTTTAAGTGTTTATGTCCTCTTTTCCTCTTTTCTGAAATTAAAGGTGAAATTCAGTTCTGGAGGTGAGATTTAAGTACTTCTCAGTTATGGTCTATGGCCAAATGTGGAAGGAGTGAAGGAGGAGGAAGGAAATCCTAAATTTCATATTCTGCCTTGTTTTTCATTCATGTAGCCTTACTAGTAAGTTTAGCTCTTCTAGGTTTTATGCATTTATTACCACATGCTAATTGTCATAGCACATCTGTGTAACATTTTTGGTTTTATTTTCCCTCATGTCTTTAAAGCTGGAGTGCCTAATGCAGTTAGTAAGAGCTGGAGCTTCTGTAAATGCCAGTACAACACGTTTTGCTCAAACACCAGCCCACATTGCTGCTTTTGGAGGACATCCACAGTGCCTGAATTGGTTGATTCAAGTGGGGGCCAACATAAACAAACAGGTACGGATTAATGTGTATTTCATGTATGCATATAGTTCTGCAAGGAGTGTCTTGATCCCTTTTTATGACATGTATGAGCCTTACATTAACATACAGATGCTTCATTTTTGACATCAGCTGAAGTCAAGTGACTTAATTATCAGTTATAGACATTTTACATTGCAGTAGAGGTAGGAGTAATAAATGTCCTTTAAGCCTCTAGCGGTTTGGAGGATATTTGTTTTAGGAATTGCCGTCTTGCTGCTTCTTGAGCAAAGTGGTAACGTTGCCTTGGTATTGGCAGCATTAGCAAATACTCTGATATTGTAGTGCTGCTGCGGGGGCAAGAAAAAGACTAGTGAGGAACATAAATAAATATGCTAAGAATTGAAAAATTTGCTATTATCTACAGAACCATGAGACCTTTGTGGTGCTTCATGATTTACTCATACATCTAACTAGTAAGAGCTGCTTTGATTCATTTTAAGGTGCATCTGGTTTTATGTTGTTTTTCTTTTAGATTATTTCTAAAGCTTTTCTAGTAGCTTTCTGAAAGTAGATGAGAAACATGTCCTTGGCTAACAAAGAATGAATAGGTGACTTAAAAAATTTCTTTTGCCCCTTTTTTTTACTATAACTTTCATTAGTTTTAGGTGAGTATGTAATTTATTTGGTAGCAGGGAGTACATTAATATAGCAAAATTCCTGCAAGGAAGTGTTGTACTCTGGTACAGTAACAATACAGAATCAATACTTAAAAACTATAATCATGTTTTTGAAGAAAATGTTTGAAGTACTTAATGTATCCGTTATGTATGCTGGTCATACATAATGTCACTTCTAAAGGTAATCAAAAGTATTTTTAATAATATTCTGAGAGTAATTACTACTACAGCATATGCTGTTGTTAAAAGCTGTGGTATAGCACAGCATCCATAAAATGTCTGGCCTGTTAAATCTTGCATCATACTTTTCTTAAAATATTTAAGGGCCTGACTGCATTTTATATGCAGTAGAGTTAAGCTAAGTCTGCTGGAGAACTAAAACATTTGCATTTCTAGAGTTTGGTTCTTTTTTTTTTTTTTAAGCTGTGCAAAAATAAGAAATGGGGAAGTTTGTGTTGAGTTTTCAGAAAAGAAGTCTGGTGCATTGAGAACAGCTGTGAGACACCAGGAGAATTGTAGAAACAATGAAGGTGGCTGGATGCAGAGGCTATAGATCGCATCTTCTCCTTGATACCTGACAAAAGTAACTTATGCAAAAAGTTATTGCTGCATAGTGGTAGAATCTTCAGAAGAGAAAATACAAGAACTGTAAATGCATCTGGAGACCAGGTAAGAATGTAAAGAAATGGTGATTAGAGAGGAAACGTGGCATGCACAGAATAAAGATATACAAATAACTGCTAAATGAGAAGAGAAGAATGAATGGAAGTGAATGAATGAGAAGAATGAAAGTTTCCAGCTATGAGGATAAAGAGAAGAACTGACCAGTGAGGTTGAAATGGAGTTGAAGAACAAGCTTGATGTCCTGGAACATGNNNAAATGGAGTTGAAGACCAAGCTTGATGTCCTGGAACATGATGAGGGGGAAAAATCACATGTAGTGAGTGAGGTTGTAGCAAAGAAAGAAGAAGAAAGTAGCAGCTAGCTCCCAGAAGAAGAGGAGAAGAGTGTGGAGAGATCTCTCCATGGGCTGAGGGCAACATGCAGATGACTGTAAAAGAAAGCAGAAGGCAGTATAATATGCAGTTAAAAATGGGCAGGAGACTCATTCCAGCTTAAAAGAAGTTACTAAGGCAAGCCAGTGGCTCAGGAGTATGTTGCTGGCTTGTTACCAGAGCAAATGGTCCTCCACACTGTCAAGTTCTCAGATAGTGATGATAGTATCCTATAGACTTCTAGGGGCAGACTGAGACAATGACAGACCACGGACACAGGAGAGATGGGTCCTGAGAGCTGACATGGTGGGTGCCTTGTATGTCATTAATGGTAGGCTTAAGTTACACTTCAATGTAGTAACTTTTTTTTGCACCCACAAATTACTGATTTAACATATGACCAGAGGTATTTCGGCTCAGTTTAGTGACCAGATAAGATACCTGTGGTTAATTGAAATGGTAGTAGAAACAGAAAGTGTCTAAAGTTTGTAGGATACAACTGGTCAGTCACACTGTTTTCTCATGCACGAGCACTGAAAGCTAGGCAGTGTGCCTTGGTGATAACTAGAGCAGAAAGCTCATCCCACAGATAGGTGGAATGTTTCATACATGGCTATGTAAAGTGCAGTGCATGCTTTGCTATACCTAGTTCCCTCAGCTGTTTATTGAATTGCAGTCAAATTCTACTATTCTTGTTTGATTTGATCTCCTTAAATGATCTCTGTTCCTTATTTAACTTGCAAGCACTTTTAGGTGATCATCTAGGGCTTCCACCCACACTTTTGAGCTTTTGGAGCACTCTTTCCTGATGTGTATTTTGTTTATTCCTTCCAGCTCGCAGACTGATGCTGTACTCCAAACAGACATAGTCACTGGCTAATGCTTGTGTGAGGACAAGTGTTCCATGGACACTGGATACAAAACACATGCTGAGAAAGATCTGGGAATGCTTGATATTTAAACTAGTAAACTTTTCCTTCCAAACTGACTTCTGGTCATTGGCTACAGACTAACACTTCACTTCTGGAAAAAGAAAAGAATAGCTTCTGAAAAGGAATCCACTCGAGTCTCTCAGTTTTACTGTAAACCTCCGGTACTCAGTAGAGTTTGCATGCATGCTTTCATATCTGCCCTGAGGTATTGTATTGTAGCTCATGCTGCCTGCCCTGAAGTTTAGGAAAACTTAAACATGTCTTATCTCGTTGCTGGTGACAGTTGCCCAGGACACTTCTCAGGCAGCAGCAATGAAGGACAAATGCTGAAAACTGCTTGTCCCAACTGCACTTTGCTCCCCAAATAAATTATGTGAGTATATCCTGTGATGCCCAGCCCTCTTATGTAACTCTATGCGCTGGCTGGAATCACATCTGTCTCTCATCAGTGGGCAGTTCCTTACCCCCAGGATCACCATATAAAAATACACAGGAAGAAAGCTGAAGTGCCAAGCAATGGTCTGTTTCTACCCATCAGTGTATTCAAGACAATGTCCTACTGTTTCTGATTTTTCTTTTTTTTTCCCCTCAGTGGGCTGTGACTGCTAATAGTTCTTAGTAGTGTGACTCAGGACCTGCATTTGGCTGTCTGCCTGCTCTAGTTCACTGTAACAGTGCAAAGCAATTATCCTGGTAGTTTTCCTGAGGATTTTTTCCTGATGTTTTATTTGTCACAACACAGATTGGTTCTGGGCTGTTGTATATATTAGATACATCAGATAATAAGTACTTTCTGATTTAGAAAACCATTGACTTCATTTAAATGTATTTTCCCTCTAGCCTCAGCCTATTAAACATTTCTTTTGTATGTTGCCTTTGTTGATTGGCCAAAAAATGTGTTGTGTGGCCTGTCAAAAAGGGAAGAGAAAAGAAATACTGCACCCTTACAGGGGATGCAAGTTACTGTTCATGCAGTCAGTTAACATCACATGGCAGTGTTGGCAGATAGTTTTAGGAGGGTTAGACTACCCATAGGAGCAAGAACTGTGAATAGGCTGATATCCTTGGTGGGGAGGAAGAAAATGTTCTTTGGGTATATTACAGTTTTTATTTTAAACAACAATTAGGTCTAAATCCAGATAAAAAGATTGCATGAGTTCTCACTTGCACACAAAAGCCTTTTTAGCAAAGGAGGAAAAGTACTCAGTGTTCTCTACTTTCTGCTTCCTAGCTTCAGAAGGGATAGTATATGGGTTCTAAGAAGTGTAAGAAATTAGTAGTGTTTGGAAATGTGATCATCTGATAGATGTTCACATCACAGAAGTTCAGTCAGTTAAGGAATGGAGTTAGTTTATAATTCTTATCAAGTAAGGGCTGCTGTGTCTTAGTCAGGTATCACTACTAGAAGTATTTTAGAAGTTCTTGCACAGTGTTGAGGTTTAGCCCCANGTCTCAAAAAGACAGGAGGAGGAAAAAATGGTTTTAGACTGAATTGAAAAAAATACCCATACATGAAGGAGGCCTGGGAAGAGAGTTTGAGAACAGTATTTACTTGGTAGAGGAAGTGTCTTTCGAGGTTAAGAGCATAGTGAGGAACTGGAAACTGATTAATTAAGTTGAGATAGATTTACTGATTAAAGCCAAAAAAACCAAAAGACTCTTCAGCCACATAAATAAAAAGATAACAAGGGAGGAAGCTAGATGCTTATTCAGTAAAATGAAATAGAAGTCAAAAGTAATCTAGTCATGACCCCAAGCTAGAGAAAACTGCCCTTGTCTGTGTGAGAGAGTAGCCATTGTTTCCAAAGGAGGAAGGCATTCAGCAGTGAGTTGCAAAAACTAAATGTGTCTGTGATGGTTCATGAATTTTTTGCCATTTCTTCAAGAGCACTGTGCACAAAATATTTAGTAACCACAGAACCAATCAAATGTATTATCTCGAATGCTAAATTAATGAAACTTAGTTTGAGTTTCTACTACTTTATTTATAATGCATGCTCTAGATTATGAGACAAGTTTGGGCTGTTTATGCAGTGTCGCAACAGAGGGACAAGTTCAGTTCTAGTTGTGAAAGGCCAGTACAAGTCATTGATGCTTCTCTTCCTGGAATATTATTGCAAAAGGGGTTGTATCAGACTCAAGCACAGATGGGGAGTGTGACCAATTCAAAGGATTATGAGTTTTTATCAGGGGTAATGAGGAATTAATAGAGCTTCTCAAATTAAAATTACTTTTTTTGTGAGATAAAAGAGATAGGGAAGAAGTATCTTAGATGTGAGAATGTGCTGACAGGCTATACCCTGAACTGCTCTCAGAAAATTCTTGGACAAAAATGTTACTTTGTTTTCCTGTTTGGTCACATCCATTCCAGTTGTTGAATCAAAACAATTGTTCTGAGACTGATACAGACTACTTTTGTTTTCTTCTGTATGCATTGAAAGATTCAAAAGCCATCTTTCAGTGGGATGTATATATTTTTCCATATATATTTCTTTTCCATTTAGTCTAACTTGTAATCTAGAGAGAATTTCTGAGGAGAGCTAGGAAGGTGTTTCAGTGCAAATATATTTCGCTCCTTATGAGAATTGCAAAGCAGAATAATAGTAGTGATGACTGAAATTTGGGTGCTGTAATTAAAAGAAATGCTATAAAAATCTAAATCTGTGTATTCTGTAATTTTTAAAGTATTTTTTGAATTCCTTAACTTTAGACGCATGGTTTTCTGGGCCAGTGATTGAAAGCAGCCCTTCTCAAGACATATATTCCCTTCTGAAATACTAACGTTTTCTGTTTGGTGATGGAAGTGGTAGCTGCTATAAGCTTAGCTCATTCTTTTAATGCGATGCTGGGGAGTCCTTTTGCAAAGGTCTTCTCTCATCGTTTTTGTATTTCCCC